>JADANM010005620.1:3549729-3559908 GCA_026213755.1 Eurema hecabe
ATGCTAAATGAGGGCCGCTTGTTAAAAAGTGTGATGGTGTTAAACAACTACATGATAACGCAAATGAGGGAATGCAAAAGTAAATACAAATCATATACTAAATTAACATATGAAGGAAAAATCCTGTAAAAAAAAGACCTTTATTAATTTTTGCCCAAAAACATTTTACCCTGTCCTTCGATTCTTAAGTTTACTTCATTTCCAGGCTTTCCAATGTCCAGTAAGCCATGTCCCTCCAATTAGTTGTTCCCATTTGAAGTTTCCCGTTATCCTTCCTCAAGTTATTGTGGAGTTATTCAAGAGAACTTGTCAATATATTAACAATCTGAGAAATTGTCTTTCCAGAAGCACCCATTATTCTTTTCTTCTCAATATGTTCAAAAAACTGAGAATCAAATTTATGCGTCCTAACTCCACTAAAACATGGTACTGTTGCTACCTGATTATAGACCCCAGAGAGCAATCCTGTTTGATTTGCACAACTCATCTTTGAGTAATATCTCATTATAGGCAATGAAATTCTGCTTACCTCTGCACTTGTACCTTGTTGGCGGAAACAAGTGCCTAAATCTTCTCTTGTAAACCATATTGATATGTTTGTGATCTGAGATAATATTGACAAGTCCTCCTTATACGTTCCAAAAATACCATGATAAACAATTTGAGATGCTTTTTCTTCTTCAATTTGTCCGCTAACTGTAAATAATGTTTTAGATTCAGACAACTTCTTATAAGTATACCAACCTCCTGCTCCAGTTGTACTGAAAAAATCACTAAATCTCTTTTTGTCGTTCTCTGCCCTCCATAGGTCATATATTATAATAAAATTTAATCCTAATTTACAAGGTGACTGGCTATGCAAGCCTCTTGTTGGTCTAACACAATTATTTTATATGATTAATAAGAACCGTACAGTATGAAGTAAGTGAAATGGTATGTCACCGCGTCAGCGACCCACGTTCCCGTGGGACCCACCGACTCAGTGAATCATCAAGGTTGCATTGCCGTAACACCTTTCAAAATTTTGTCTATTTTCCAATGCAATGTGTCAATTTTTACGCAACGAACCTGCAAAGTGTTCCGTTTTCATCAATGTCATTACCATCGCAATCGCATCATCCATTGAAATGCACGAAAATTAGTTTTTTGTTAATTATATGTGATCTTGAATCTTCAGAATGAAAAAAAATAGAATTTATGTTTGCTGTTGTAATATTCTGTCAGTTGGTCGTGCACGTTTTTTTTAATATGAGATTTATCGATATATAGATTGATGAGTTTTCAATTTTTCATGATCAATTCGAAAATCATATGTTGTATGTGTTATTATGGGAGTTTTAATTATAAAGACAAGTATATTGTTGGAAACGTACAACTACATTGTTTAATGATAATAATTCAGGATGATTTCTTTCAATTATTTCTCATTGATAACTTGTTTGTGGTGGTAAGAAGGAAATAGTATTTCTCAACTCAAATCCATTTTGTTCCAGTATTATGATAATAGTACGGATTGCATTATTTTTTTGCAAATAAAATTGCATTGATAATAGTTGACACCTCATTGTCTGCTTCAGTTGTAATTAAAGTCAACAATGACTTATGTTCATTTATATCTTGCTTGATTTTTATACTTGAAAAATGCACGCAAACACTAATAAGCAATACTAAATATACCTTGTACTGACACGTGTATAGCACTATTGAGGCACGTCCGCACTCTACGGCTGTGGACACTCGAATGCCATCTTACAATTTATACCTACTTCAGTACACTACAATATCTACTAAATATTTAATCACCGATGTCTCTAGTGTAATTACTTAATATATACAAATTATCGTCAAATGTTTATTCATTTGTATATAAATCAGGTAATTGAAGTATTAAAATTTTATATTGTTGATTTAACTACATTTGACTGAGCTTTTAGTAATTAAAAACTTCATTCTGGTTTTTACCAATTTTTCTATAGCGTTATCGTATTTCTCGGCATCGTTTACGTCCAAAGTACCAAAGAGTACCTACCTTAAAAATACTACCTGCTCAATCTATATACGATCTTTTAAATTTATTATGGTTGAAACCTATTTATTCTTTGAGAGGTATTCTCTCTCTCTCTCTTGTATGCTCATTTGTGGAATAATTTGTTCCAACATAGAAATTGATGTCTGAAACAAAGAATATTTATTGAACGTACGTGTACGTGTTATGAATAAAAGTTATTTTATTTTGAATATCGCTTCGATCTAGATATGTTACTGAATTCCACTCGCTATCGAAAATATTGACGTTTCCTAGATTTTCGAAATAGATGCCGCCTCTTATTAAACTAATGTTATATAAACTATTACTATAACCTATGACTAGGGTTGCCAACCGTACTATAATATATAGTATTGTCATAGGCTATGACATACGTTATCCATGATACAAGGACGAAGATCTGTATCAGCTTCATCCTGAAACAAAGGCGTGTTTTAATCTTTTAACGGAATCGTCATAATATTGTTTCGACATATATAATAATTATTTTTTCTTAAAAACTGTGTTGTTGTATTATATTAATACTAACTTAAACACTGGTGAATGGCTTTGTAAAAAATACTACAAATTAAATTAAGGCCAACGGATTTATATTCTTAAGCTGAGCACTTTGCGCACGAGTTGATCTCGGCGTTGACCGTTACCGTCTCTCCTATTCGAAATGTTAACAAGTGGACGATATGTCCCTTTTTCAATCAAACGCTGAATATCTTCGACCACTGATGAATCAAAATCCATTTTCAATGATTTAATGAATTTAAGAAAAACGGGTCTGACGAAATCTTTATTTTGATTGTATTTATTTATTTTACACTTAATTACACAATAATAAGAAAAGAACACAGTACAAACTAATACAAAGTTCAAAATTTGGCGTAAAAGGCGGCCTTATCACTTAAAAGTGATTTCTACCAGGCAAACTAGTAAATAAGCGAAGAAAGAAAGAACGGGTAGATAGATATTATATACGTATATAAATCCAGATTTTGTTTGCTATTATTTCGTAATTTTTGAGTACTTGCAAAACTAACTGTAATTATCGATAAAGATAGAATTGTTATGCCTGCCTTCTGACTTAGACATCAAAAGACTCTTTCACGGTGCAGAGTATACTGTTTCATAATAAGCTTCCTAAAAGCGTCAAGGATCTGACTAATTCCAAGTTTAGAAGCCTTGTTAAAAACGTCTTATTGAAAAAGCGTATTGTACAATAAATGAATATATTAAAGACAAAAACCCTTGGATTGATATTTCTTAACGCTCGCAGGAAAGTGACCCTTTTCATGTATAAACATTGTAATGGTTCAGATGTTGTTTATATTCGTAATTGCAATTGTAACTTCCCATTTTTAAAAGAGGAACTATCAGAGTTTCTCGCCGGTTCTTCTCTGTAGAAACTGCCTTCCGAGCCGGTGGTGAATGTTGTGTAATACCGTGACGATTCAAGTGTTACTATATGTAGCCTAGTTCAATAAAAATGTAATAATATATATGTATATAGTATAATATAATATATAATAAGTTTGACTTTGACATGCCCGCGTTTACGATTGTCTTCGAATATACCTCTTGACAGGGTAGTTGAGGTGTGATAATATATCAGCTTGTTAAACGTTTTTGAAAAGAAATAAATGCTTTACTATGTTATTAATTGTTTTATTTTATCACTACATAAATTACCACAAGTATATAGTATGTATAAAACTATGTCTGTTTTCCCCATTCATTTTTTTATGTTATGAAGCAAGAAGAGGAGCTTATAAAGTTAGATTTAACTTGAGGTTTCAAAAAAACCAGAAGAATTGTTAAAAAGATTTATTAATTAATTAACTTAAAAATTACAAATGAAAATTAATATATATATCTAATATAATTAAATTTATACAATTCAATATATCTTATGAACTAAATCCCGATTTTCGGTGTCACATGTGTCAGCAGTCCTAGCTCCTAGCTGCGCACTGTTATATATCCCTTACCTTTCAAATCGTTACCTTCGTATCACGTTCTTATCTTTGTTCTAGTTCACCCGGCACCAGTAAGGAGTCACTAATAAGATTATCAAATATATAATAATAATAAAGCCGTTTATTTCCAATGCTAAAAATAAATTACAAATAATTAACTTAATGCTACGACACTTCTATAAAAAGCAAAATAATTAACATTTTAGCTAGCTATTTTTCAAAACATTTCACAACTTATATTAAACGTTTCAATACTTTCAAATCATTAACCCTTTCCTGCCGGCATACCGAAAGCGTTCGAATTTTGTATTTTTTTTTATAAATTCTGAATATTGTTCTTAAAATGAAACACATATATTTTTTTTAGAATTTTATTGTACCTAGAACTAGGTTTTTCAGTACCTAGACTTATCTGTACCGTCAGGCACTTCATGTATTACATTAATTAGGAATGTATAGTTTATCTTTGCAATTTCGAGGCATTTGAGTGTTATCATTGCAATGTTAATAGGCTAAATAATCATGTAAAATCTGTCTCTCAGCATGGTTTTGCATATAAGTACATTTTTCAAGTTCTCTGCGAAAGAAAAATGGTCCTTACAAGCAGGTCGACTATTGTAGCCCATAAAAAATGCATGCCTATAAATGCTAGAAGCTCTTCCTTCTTGAGATTCAATACCTTATCCTTTTGAGTAGCAAAAAGATTGATTTGGTATACAATATTTTGCAATTATCCATCTATCAACACTAGAAAGATATCGGTCGGTGTGTAACAGTTGACAAAAAATTCTTCTACTACTTCGTTATTTCCAGAAAATGGAAATAACCTACTTCTACTTCCCGTTTTTTCCACCTACGATTTGGTTCTGAACTGGGTCTTGGACTGGATGGTGTTTGCGAGGTTCTAGACGTGGATACACTCGTTGAAGGCTGGACATCATGAGAATTGTCAGAGACGAGGCTAGGAACTGGAGATACCTGATCTATTAGAGATGGTGGTCGTGATGATTGCTCCATTTCATCTTAGGCCTGTTAGATAGCTTCTTCGAATACGTCATCGAAGTTTCTCTAGGGGCCCGGGGTGGGTAGTTGAACATTATGTTCATTTTCTTTATCCGAATTATCAACCTCCGAAACATCGTTGAAATCGGGCAAGTCTTCAAGAAATAATGCCTCTATCAGAGCTGTATCAGGGGCTGTATATTTATTGTTTATATCCGATATTCATATCTGGACATAAACAATTAATAATATATAATTTTATAAAATATCCTATGAAATAATAACTAAGCACACCATACAAAACACATACCTAAAATGACTGTCAGTACTTTTTAGGACGCACCAGTCTAGGGACTATTTTAGTATGTTATAATGCAAAACATTATCAAACAATCACAATTACACAACCTTTATTACATATATGAATGGAAATAATAACACAAAAGGCCACTTACCTACTATAAATCATTTTAAAACAATTCATAAGTTACACTTCATTTACTTCGTCAAATCTCCGACAAGTTGTAACTAGGAAACCAATTTGATTGGCCGTTTTCGGCGCGATATGAACGAAGCGCTCTCATTTGCTAAGGGAGTGATCCCAGAAAGGAACGGCAGTGTTTTATAAGAGCTGCTTGTTTTCGTTCTCGATAGAACAGACGAAATATGAGTGAGTTCATAAAAGTACCGTCTGTCAGGAAAGGGTTAAATTAGAATTCTCCTACATGCAAATTATTTCATTATATTTAAGAGTTAACGATAAACAAATCAAATCTTATTTTAATGAAAACAGTTTGAGTATAAAATAACGATTAAATTTGTAATTAAATATGTTTAACAATAATTAATAAAATATAACCGTCTTTAAATATATAAATTTATAAAATAAAACAACAACATAAAAGCTAAAAATCTGTTATCATTATAATACTTTTTTATATTATGCATTTATGAATTAATTAAACCTAAAATTTTTTCACATTATAAATTAATTTACTAATTTGATTGAATCTTAAAATTATATAATGTTTTGAATGTAGAGAGGGCCGTATGTAGTTGCTATTCAATATTGCTTGTTGCTTGTTTTAAAAAATATTCAATTGATTTATTCTTTTTTGCAACATTTGAGGGTGCAGGTAAAGATTTATTGTTTTTTCCTCTTAGAAAATCTGGCGTTTAAATATAAAATCAAATATATAAATACCAGTATTTAGTGGGATGTATTCGGAATGGGCCTCCTCTAAAACAAGTGGAAAGTCTTAGAAAGCCTTTTAGAAAACCTTTAGCCTTGTAAAAAAGGGGAGAGATCGAGTACCGAGTTAGATATTTAGTTTATTGAATGTGGTTAGTCTGTTTATCTTATCTCATGTAAAATGAAGGAACATGTTAAAAATTTACAGCAATAAAGGCTTATTTTCGAGACTATATAGTTAAAGTGTGTAAGAAGGCATACAGGAACCTCGGTTTCGTGCTGAGACAATCGCATGGGTTCACAAATATTACCACTGTCAAGGTGATGTATGACGCGCTAGTCAGAAGCCATCTTGAACACAATGCAGTTATTTGGGCTCCACATGAAGAGAAGTACAAGGTCATGTTAGAGCGTGTTCAAAATAAATTTACAAGACACTTGTATTTCAAAATGTATGGTATATATCCGTTCTACCCGCTAATGTACCCCACACTATTTGTACTGGGTATGGTGGGGTATAATGAGCTCAGGGTGCGGGAATTCAGTCTCGCTGTGTACGTAGTGAAACTACTGCGGGGTGTAGCATATGACCCGGGGGTACTGCGTCATCTGAATCTCAACGTGCCGGACCGCTACGTATGGAAACGGCGACGTCCGCAGTTGCTGAACATTCCGGTAGCCAGAACAAATCTGCTGGCGAACACCTCCCTCACAAGAACAATTCGCTTAGTGAACGAAGTTCATGAACTAGTGGATGTTTTCTCGTGCACTTTAAGTGAATTCGCAAGAGTTTTATTAAATGTTATTAGTTACGTAAATTGTATGTTTTATTTTCACACTATTTTTATGTTTAGGATAGGACAGTATGTTTATTTTGTTTTTTAATATTAATAAAGTATTATAAGAAGTACATTATATTAGTTCATAGCTGCACTATTGCATTAGGTTAAGGCCTGTGAAGGTAGATGTTAAGAGGAGAATAAATAAATAAATAAATAAAAATTTTATTTTATTTTATTATTCGGAATGGGCATCATTAAAAGATTTATTCCTTTCACTCGTGGATAACAACATATCGCTTGATGATGCTCAGCCATTGCATTACTTAAAAACACAATTGAAGAGAACAATAATTGAAAAATATATCTATTACGCAATTAAATTATAAAAGTTGTTGGGAAATTTTGAGTAACAGATATGATAATAAAAGATTTGTCTAATTTCATTTTGAAACAATTATTTAATCAAGAATTACAATAAATTGTACTTATAAATTGATACAAGCATTGTTTGTTTACATGAGTTAGGAGACTTAGGAATAAATGTTAAATTTTGGGATGTTATTGTTAATTTTATATTGAATTCCAAGTTGGATGTTCAAACTAGGAATATACATGATATATTTAAGGATTTTTTTAGTTTTAGAGCCCTTAGCTTCATAGAGTCAACAAAAAATAAAATGAGACTTTCTCATAATATATTACTTTCAGTGTTACATTTGTTTATTTATTTATTTATTTACATTTTACATGTCTCTAATACAACAGTAACATGTCCTCATTGTAATGACAACCATAAATTGTATTCATGAATATGCCTCATGAGGAAAGTTTGCAAATGAACATATAGCTGCTCGCTAGAATATTGTCAAACCTCTAGGTCTGTGTTTCAACTGTCTAGGACATAGACTAAGATGTCCTAAGATTACCTAGACTCTTGGTAATGTACATCTTTGCAAAAATTGCCGAATCTTCACTAAATGTCGCATATGTAAAGGTAAACATCACACTATGCTTCATAGGAAACAAACTAGCGTGGCTGTCACTAAGAGAGCCAGGGGAGTAGACGGAACCAGCTACATCGACGAGGGAGGCCATCATAATATCCAATCACTTTGTTTCAGGAAATAGAAACAAACATTGTTAGCCACGGCTCTAATCAAAGCTGAAACCACTAGTATACACTGATATATTGAGAGCGCTGCTTGACTAAGTCTCAAGCGTCTTTCGTATCTGAGGCAGCTGTACAGTTGTTACGGCTGAAGAAGATTGCAGTAAGAAGCTGTATTTCCGATTTTTTGATATATAATAGGGGGCAAACGAGCAAGCGCGTCACCTGATGTTAAGTGATCAGCGCCGCCCATGAGCACTCGCGTTGCCACGAGTGTGTTGCCGGCCTTAAAAGAAGGGTTAGCTGGAAGTGGTAGTGTTATAAAATCAAAATACAGATACATATATTAGTTGCTTGTTACGGCAGCACGCAATCCTAAGGATGTCGGCGGGCCCCACGGGAACGCGAATGGCCGTCGCGGCCAAATTCCAATTAACATGAATCATATAGTATTCTCATTTTCAGTTTATATAATTTTCATCGACCAAGATATGATGTAATAAGAAATAAGTTTTAAATATAATAAATTAATTCTAATACCTGCAAGTAATACCTGCCTTGAAAATATTGGAAAATTTTTAATTATTTCAAAATACGTATATATTTTCACTTGTATTGTATCCTATTAGTTATTTTTTTTTTTCAAAATAGTACCTATATAGTATATATAACAGTCACTTGCGGTGCATGCTGTGACACTTTTTAAGTGTTGGGCATCGGTAAAACTTAAGTTATTGATAAATGTATATACTCTTTATCTTAATGTTACAACAACTTAATGTCGTAAAAAACAAATAAATTAATAAAATTGATTTTTTGGGGCTTTCGGCTGTGCCATTAATTTATTAATTTAGTAATTAACTACTATCGACCTCTGCTATTGCTTTATCTATATTATCTGTGTACATTGAAATGTCATTAAATACTTAATAGTTGTGAATCAAGCTTCTTCCTCTTTCGATTGCTCGTCACAAAGCTCGTGGTTTTATTTTAGGTTATGGGCCGAAACCATAGTAACATCAGTAATATAGTCATGTCAGGCTCTTCACCATCTGTGCAACAATTTTCATTACAATCGGTTGAGCGGGTTGGCCGTGAAAGTAAAATTATAAAAAATTTCAACACCTCGCAACCTTTTGGGGTTTGATTTAAAAAAAAAGGCCCCAGACTATCTGTGTACCAAATTTCGTTCTAATCGGTTCAGTAGTTTTATCTTGATGGAAAGACAGGCAGTCAGTAATACTCACATTAATATAGTTACATCTAAAATTAAAGTTGCGCCGATTGAGAAAGAGATATCCATACCGAGGATGGAGCTGTGTGCAGCGTTACTAGCTGAAAAATTAATTTCTGAAGTAGCACAAGTGTTAAAGGTTTCTAAGGATAAATTATTTGCCTTCGACTATATAGTACTTGCCTGGTTGCGAGGTGAGCCGAGTCGTTGGACGACATTTGTGAGTAACGGGGTTTCTGAAATTCTAACTATCCTAGATAAATAAATGTACCGCCGTCGCTTTGCTTTCCTCTACCTCCCATTTCAATAGTTAAAAATCTTTTCCTCGCATCAGCCACAGCTTGCAAAACAATAGAGAAATAATGCTTGTAGTTAAAAAATGCCGATCCTGATTTTTTAGGTCGTTTAACCCTACAATGTTTACCGTCCAAACTGCCAATGCAGTTAGGAAAGTGCCACATCTCCCTAAAATCTGAAGCAATATTCATAAGCTGGTCTTCAGATGGCTGTGGCATGTGGACATTCAAATTGTTTTTCCAAATAGCTTCACAGGTACTATAAACAATCTCAGACACAGTACTAACACCCATACGAAAGCTATATGCCAAAGATCGAAATGCCAATCCAGTGGAGAGATATCTGAAACATAATAAAAAATGTAATTATAATGTAAAACTTAAATATATTTACACTAATCATCAACACTAAACAATAATTCTGATTTTACAGAAAAGGCTTTAAGGAAAAAATGGAAGAACATTCGGGACCAATTTATGAAAGAATTCAAGAAAATTCCGGTTTTAGGCTTGGGCAATAAATATCGATATATCAAAATATCGATATTTTT
>JADANM010005620.1:3587066-3612002 GCA_026213755.1 Eurema hecabe
AATATAATAAGCCCGAGTCAACTTTTAAAACGAAATAAATGTTTTATGAATCTCTCATTCGCAACGACTGAAGAAACAACCGCTAATATTGTTAAAAAGTACAACTACGAGGTGTAGCAAAATCATAAATTAAAATTGTAAGAATTACTTAATTGATAGATAGTACAGTAATGAAAATATTATTCGATATTGTTTTTATTAATATCATTTACATCTACATTTGGTCTAGTGTCACATTTGTGAGCTAGAAATAAAGATGGCATGTTTCCTAGCAGAGCACAATCCACAATTTAGTTTAGCAGACAATCTAAAGGATCTTATAGAATCAGTTGCCCAAGATTCAAAGCTATCATCAGAATTTACTTTTGGAAGAACTAAGGCACATGTTATTGTTATAAATGTTACTGGTAAATAAGTAGAAAATAAGTGAGACCACGTACAATAAGTGAGAGCCAGGACCTGTCATTTTAAGCTCCCAAAACCTCTATTAGCGAGAAACAGAAACCTCGGTAAGAGAATCGTTTTTCCCTCATGGACCTCCGTAAATGAGACTGCTACTTATCTATACCTCTATAAACAAAAGTCGAGTTTTTTTAATTAGAAGGAACTATAGCTACAAATTACAAATGACAAAACAAATCACAAATTTTATGACCAATTCTTAACTTTCGTGGAACTTCCTACAATTACTTTTGTATTATTTTCTCGTTTGACAACACAAATTCACAACGCAGATGAAACTGTGTTTTTCAAGTGCCCTCCGGATTAAGCATTTACGTTTAAAGGCGAAAAATGTCATGGAGGAAAACAAAGCAAGGAACGCTTTACACTTCTCCAGTGTAACATGACTGTTATGGGCAAACTCCCACTTCTCATCATCGGGAAATCAAACCGACCTAGATGTTTCAAAGTCAATACTACCGACTCGGATACCTCAATAGGATACCTCGAATCATCCTATAAAACACAAAGAAATTACATTATTTACATCAGATCAAGAAGTTGTTAATTACAACACCCAAATTGTGTAACATTCAATCAAGATGCTATATCTTTTATAGTCCTTTGAGCAGTAACAGCCTTGTGACCCTTTGTTTGGTTTATCGCGCGAACAAAGGACATTTGTGAAGTGATCGTTGGATTACAGTTCATTGTTTCATTTTTTATTTTTTCATCAATAACATTCTGAATAACTCAAAAGTCAAAAGCAGCTAGTAGGAACTATCGAATATCACTACACAAATTCCAAGAAAGATGGGTCGGAGCGAAAGACCGGAGATTACTGACTAGAGTTCCAGAATAAACAATTTAAGCTACCTATGTAGTTACAGTGATTTTGTGAAGTCTTACTATTATTTCGGGGCTGGTCAGTCAGGCTCAACAAATAAATTCGATTCCGAGTCCCAAAAGTTCTGGAAAACTCAAATTAACGCTACCATCTACCAACTGGCGATCAACAATTTACCGCAAATAAAAAGTGATAATTTCAATTTCGTAAAACTAATTTTGGAGCTTAATCTTTGATATTAGAGGTATTTATTTGGTATTTATTACACCAGTTATTATTTATTAGCACTTTAAACACATTAGACGGACGTAAGATGGAAGTGCCATTCAGATAACGGTTTGTTACATGTGAATTATGTGGACAACAATCAAGACGATGTCGAAGTGGAAAGAGGAAGTTTATGGCGAAATTTCCTTAAGATGAAAGCAAGTAAGCATTAATTTATCACCATGTTCACTCAATAGCCGTGATGTATATGATTGTCGTAGGATCATCTGTTCCCTGTGAGCGCCTTTTTTCGATTGCCGGCAACATCGCAAGTGATGAGCGGAACCGCTTGGATCCCATTAGACTTGACAAATTGTTGTTTTTAAAAAGCTTAGATATGAAGCATTGGGAACTATAAGCTATTGTTATCTACTCTTACTTTTTAATGTAACAAATACATTTAGAAAATAAATGTCTTCTTTTATAACTGACTTCTTTTATAACTGATATATTTGATATCTATGATCTGATATTTTTGACAAATTTGGAAAAAATAGATTTTTTAGACCTCGATTTTTTTATGAATCGATTTATCAGGCTACGATTCGAATCAATTTAAAAATCGATCTTTTTTGGAAAGAATTGCCATCCCTATTCTTGAAAACTCTTTCTGGCGAAAAAGTGTTATTTCCAAATTCAATTTACGTCGGAAATTGCTAACCTCGAAATATAATATGGAGTAGATAAGAAATAGTTATGAGAGTTTTGGTATTTATAACATTTTGATCATAGTTATGATGTTAAGAAATAGAAAAGAAATGTTACATGTTTGTTTTCAAAGTATTAAGTTTGGCAACATTGAAAGGGAGGTAAAAAGATACGTAATCATTGTGGAACCTAAGGAATACCATAATATTTTAACAATTATGGGACTCTTATAAACACGGAGAAGACAACTCCATTAGACATCTGACTTTACCCAATTAAAATCTTATCTGAAAAGATGGAAATCTGTCTAGGACAATTGACCATTGCTTTTACCAAAAAATACCAATGAATCCCTGGACAAGCTTATTCAAGCATATTCTAAAGATGTACCAAATTTATTTAAAATAGAGTCACACCTCCTTATTTAAAATAGAGTCTGCTGTTAAGAACGATCCAAAACTTTTCTAGTCTTTTCAGAAATCTTTTGTTTAAGCGTATGTATCTTAACCAATGCTCCCAAAAAAATTAAACAAATAGAAATTCTATTTCCAATACCCGGTCATTCTTTCCTACTGCTGAGTGTGTTTGGCAACATTGAAAGGGAGGTAAAAAGACACGAAGTCATTGTAGAACCTAAGGAATACTGTAACAATTTTCACAATTATGGAACCCTTATAAATAGACATCGGATTATATTATGCATTTGCATGTTTGCATATGCAAATGCATATAATGCTATTTTTATAGCGTTATTGCATATTTCGGTACTTTTTCATTGATAGTGCTTATTACAGTATTTATATGTGTTAGATCTATCAAAACAAAAAAAAACATTGCTCTGAGCAAGTATTGGAAAAAATGATTCAACAGAGTAACAACGCCCTTCCGAATTCACTTTCAGGAAAAGTTCGTGACAAATTAAATGTTTTGTGTCCGGTAACGTCAATTGATGTTAAAATATCATTTGCAGTCTATAAATTAATTTTAAGTGACAAACGTCACAAATTTGTGGCAGAACACCTTGAACTGTCACAAGAATTACAACTAATAACAGTTCTAATAATGGTTTTGAATTGTGCATATTTTGTGCATATTTCGCCCTTTTTAAGAGTGCATATTTGCCTGCATATAAACATGGAGATGGTTTAAGATTGAAAATTTGCCCTGCAGGATATTGTTACACCACCTGCTCAAAAGCATTTTCAATTTGCGCAAAGTAAGCGTTGTTTGATAAGGAGAATTGGTAATAACGTAAAAGTTATAGACAATTCCATGACACATCTCTTTTCCCAATTAAAATCTTATCTGAAAAGATGGAAATTTTCCTAGAACAACTTACCATTGCCTTTACCAAAAAATAATGTGCTTCTAAAATCAGAGAAAAAAAATGATGTAAGGAAGTTGTTGGAGAAACATTATGGATGGGAAAATCTAAATGAACTGCAATATTATAATAATGTTTTCAAGATGATGAGACTTTTACAATGTTCACGACTTATTTACTTTCCATAAAAAATATCAATATAATGTTCCTTAGACTTAATATTGGTGCCGAGGATGAGATTTTACAATTCATAATATCAGTCAAAAGACAAAGAAGATGACCACTAACATCATGAAAAAAACCATGGGCACCTCATTAGATAAATTTCATAGGAAAGGTACTCCTTTCTTGCGAGATTTAGTTTTAAGTTTGTGCAAACTGGCAGTACTATCCGATTGTAGTCCAACAAAGCGTGAATCACTAGGAATATAGAAATATCCAAGACATTCGACCCACTCGGTTGGCTAGTATCAGCACTAGATCAACTAAAATTATTATTTCAAAGCGTATGGCGATTTGATCTGCCAATACATGAATTTTACACAATTTTAATAAAACTATTTTATCAATTATTAGTGGATATTGACAGTAATGTAAATGATATCAAGTTGTTTAAAAACACTGTCCAAAAACAAAAAATATCCCGTGTATTCTTAGAACCAAATTAATTTTGGAAAAACAAAGTACCGTGCTAAATATAGAGATACAAGAATCCCTGGACAAGCTCATTCAAGCATATTCTAAAGATGTACGAAATTTATTATATCTTGTTACAACACCTACTTATTTAAAATAGTCTGTCCAAAGCATACTTGCGTTGGACAATAATCAGTAAAATAACATTGTTTGCGAATACTAAAAATTAATTGACTAGAGTACAAATATTTCCTCCCAACAGACAAAGAGAATTCGTTTGGAACAATGGAACCATATTTAGATATGTTTTCTGCATACTCATTAAGGGTCAATGAGCCCATCATTAAAGGCCATAACAACATGCCCATAACTAAGTCGGATAGTGTGGGTTCATAGGAAAAAAGTATGCTGCCACTGTCAAAAGAGCAATGTCCCACATTCCTTGTATCGACGATCTAATAGAATTTACAAAGAATGCAAGAGAGTTATCTGAGATATCAAAAGTGACCACTTTGATCGCAGAAATGTTACTGGTTACTAGAACTAGACAAGCGAGAAAGATGTTCTTCCCCATAACCCTTTTCGCAATAGTCTATTAGGGCCTTGAGCTTATACAAGAGTCGGCTACTCCATCAATGCCTAATAAAATTATGTAGCCCTTATTTGAGGACTTCACCTTACAAACTTCTTAGACTCCCAGAACAAACCAGAATTTAAACACCGAAACACTTCAACCCGGCAATTCTTTTAACAACTTGGTATCAAACTTTTTATCCTCATGCTCAATTTTTCTCTTTACACCTTTGTGTAAATTAACGTACGGATTGGGAAACCCTAGAATTTTTTTGGGCGCCAAATATTTTACGAATTCCATCAATTCGCTTCTACTGCAATGTGTCGCGAAACACACGTCCAACCTCGTCGAGGTCACGCGATCGACTGACTTTAAGCTGTGGTCATAGTTCGTCCACTTCATTGCTGATAGATGAACATATAAAAATTGAGGGTAGCTATTAGGAATACAAGATGTGTGTTTGTCGCTACGTTTAGTGCATAAATGTATTTGGGTGTCCGTTTTATTATTAGTTACTCCAGGTACAAGATGCGTTATTGTCCTGTAAAGAAAAGAAAAGAGTAGATAAATTCACATAAATCTATACTATTATTATAGAGGTAAAGTCTTGACAATATATGTTTGTATTAAGTCAGTATATAACCGTTAAAAGTATTTTAAAAAGGTTTACAAGTTATTCATACTATCTAATTAGTTGTTGTCTGTCTGCGTGAACTTTCATATAAACTTTGACTTTCTTAACTTTCATATAACCTTTCCGGACTTAAAACCCTTTTTCCGGTTAAAAAGTTATGCTATAACTATATGTTTTATCTCAGGCTCTAGACCATCTGTATAACAAATTTCATTACAATTGGTTCAGTAGTTTTGTTGTGAAAGCGTAACAGACAGACAGAGTTACTATCGCATTTATAATATTAGTATGGATTATTCAGACCTAGTAAGTGTCATATAATATTATTAATATATTTAAATCTTCATCTTAATGCAGCCATGAAAAACAAAAAGAAAAATACAGGTTTAAAACATCAAATATCAAGATTCTTAGTCAAGATTAATGCATAGTGAGTGCATATGCACTAAGCTATGATAATGAGGTATGCTATCAAATGTTTAATATGAGTTAATAAGTGCTTACCGATAAAATTTCCATCTCTCGTCATCCACATAGACTTTTCTACCGAGTCTTGAATAAATTTCATTGAACACAAACTCGTAACCGTATTTTGCTGATGTGTGCAACGCTACACCACCTTTGGGCAACCATTTTTGCAACTCGGCTATCAACTCGCCTACACTTTCCGAACGTTTGGGAAAATTCTCATACACTGTATCTATGAAGGTTGTATCTAGGTACATTGTGTCTATTGATATCGGCATACCATCCGAATGAAAGCCAGCATACTTGTGAATGTCGGAAGAGTTAATTCTGAAGTCTCCGGTGTAAAGAACTGTTTGGTTTACGGTTTGAAAGAGAAACATGACCGAACCGGCACAATGACCAGCTGGAATTAGGGTGACTGTGAGGAAAATTTCTGGTTTATCTTCTGACGGTGGTAGAGTTATTAATGATGAACCTGGAACAATAAAAATTTATTTGATTGAGACTGATGAGTAAATTATGTAGATATGTACTAGAATATCTTCTAATTAATTAAAGTCAAAGTGAAACTATCTTTATTCAACTAGGCTTCATATAGTTTACTACACTTTTGAATTGTCATGGTATTACAAAACATTTACTACCGGCTCGGAAGGCAGTTTCTACAGAAAAAGTCCAAAGCTAATTATATGCCTCTTATACCTATGAGACTTTTTTATTATATGATAGAAGGAATATTTTAGATATGCTAACTATTATTAAACTGAGACTATTATAGCAGTTAACACAGCGATTGCCGTAAGTTCTTAAAAAAACAATTAATTAATTCAATCTCTCTATATATCTGTACAATCTATGATCTCAATCTCTATATCAATTTATAAACAACTCTATGATCTTTTTTAAGCTTACCGGGTTAGACAGACAGACAGACAGACCAAAATTAGATTTCAAGGCTGCAAAGTGGATAAATCTCTCTAAATGTTGTCTTAAAAACAGAATGTTTCGAACTATTACACTATCAACTTGACCCTTGACTATTAAAATAACATTTTTATCATTTAACCTATGACCTTGAATATATCTTTTATAGTGCATTGGTTGGTTATCTATTAACGGAAACAGACTGCCTCTACACATATATACATACATTATCTACCAAGCTAAACATTGTTGAAATTTGAAACTGCGTATTAGGTACGACAATGCTTACACACTACTATATATTATTTATAGCATAATGGCATCATTATACCTAACGAATATAAAAATCTTAATGCTAGCTAGTAATAATAATATTAAAAGCTTACCTAATTCTATAACTCTGACATACTTCATAATGTCCCCTTCTTTCTTTTCGTGATCAATAATAGCAGCCGACAATTCCGTTGTGTAAATGTAAACATTATTTTCTTCTAAATAATTTAGCAAGATGGCGGAATGCAATCCTTGAATGTGGTCGGCGTGACAATGGCTCAAGAAAAATACTCGAGGTCTCGAATATTCTACGTTTGTAAAATTATCAACATACACGCCGTGTATTTCGTTTATTTTGCCGTTAAACGCGCTCTGTGATCGTTGAGACATTTTGATATTATTATGTTATAAATTATTACGTTAAAGTGTTATTCACAGTTCACTGTTCACTACGTTTTGCGGTGAATCTCATAAAGACAAGTCAAACGTTTTTTGATTTTTCTTTAAAGGTTTAGGCGGTTGCGGTAAACCGTCATCACTCTTATGTCAACGAAAATCTATGGTCTATGGTCCATGTTATTGCAGTATGATAAATAAATAAAAATTATCCTTTTATATTGATTCGTATTATAATTTAAATTTTTAGATAATAAATAAACAACTACTCTCCGTTTTCCATTATTAGAAATATAATAAATAAAAAAATATTTAATTATGAAACTTTTAGCTTTTAACAAAGAGTTTAATATAAGTAAAGTAAATTGTAAAGTAATTGTTTGTCTATAAAAAACTATGCTAGACTTATTGAAAATTTTATTATGTTAGATTTGTTATTGCGATGAAAACTTTATGCTTAGAGCAAAAGATTAACAGGTAACCCACAGCGCAGGGGAAGTCCCGTACTACGTCATAATAAATCGTTTTCTGGTGGCTCACAACTCCATGTAGGTAGGTACCTAATCTATGGTTAAAAGTTTTGAGTTTTGACTTTGCTAAGTTTGCAATTTGCATTGTAAATTGTAATTTGTATTGCACTGTACTTGTGATTGTTGTCAACTGTGATTGTTATCAAAAAATAATTATTCTGTGTCTAAAAACCTAAGTTTACAATATTCTTTGTTAATTCTACCTAGTTCGTCTAATTAAGTAATGTGATACGTTAATTATTGTGTCTATTAATGGTAATATTTACGTTATTGTTGTTCCTAACAAATTCTTACTTCAGTTCATCATTATCAAGATTGCATGCATTTCATAGAATAAATACAAAATCCGAAGATGTAATTGATTCAATACATTACAGAAGTTGTTATTAACTTAAGAATATCATGTGCAAATCATTTTCTATCGGTGAGTAATAATGCCGACTTGCAAAAAATATCACGTTCATAAATAGATAGGTATTGTATGTGGAACTGCATTTGCCTAGGTCATAAAGTTGTAGTATATCTTAGTCGAAAATAAATTCGACTTCAATAAACGTATAAATTCAACATTTACAACAATTTTTTTACCTTCGTATTAATTTACCCGAAAAAAAATTGGTAGTTAAATGTTTTCGTGTTTAATACGTTTAATATTAATTTATTAATCACTTAAAGGATTATTTGGTCCTTTTTCTTTTTCCCAAGAAAGTGAAACTTATATCTAGAATATTTTTGTTTGGTTTTTGGAATGTGATGATTATTTACTTAAAAAATTGATTGTACCCTGAAATAAAATGGTTTCACCAGTAATAAAATAGAAATAAAATGGTATTTTTTGTTTTTGGGATAACATTGTTACTAAGTTACTAACTAGCTGACCCGTGCCCACTTCATTGAGCATAATGTTTACAATTATTTTTTTATAATATAGCTTATGACACTCAGCAATAATGTGGCTTTTTATTGGTGAAATAATTTTTAAAATCAGTTCAGTAGATCCCAAGATTACCCCTTACAATTAAACAAACACACAACTTACTTACTTCTTTATATAAAAGTGAATCACAAAATGTGTTGGTAAGCGAATAACTCAATAACAGCTGAACCAATTTACATAATTCTTTTTTTACAATATTCCTGGATGTACGAGAATAGATTATAAGTAAAAACTGGTAGGTTTAGGGCATAAGGTTTCGGGTAGGATAGCATACAGCGTGTGTCCTGTAAACAGTTAAAGGCAATCTGCAGTGTTTTTAGTGGGTATACCGGACGCAGGAATTCGTCGGCGACTAGCATCGGCGTTGAGCGTTTGGGAGCCCCACATATCCCCGGGTGACCCCCCATTCCCGGGTCGAAGGCACTAATGCCTTTTCACTGCAAAAAAAGGATAGGTACAGCGTGAACGAAGTCGCCTTGTGCTGGCCAGTGTTTATTAAAAATAAATTTGCATTGCATTAATTATTTAATTACCGCCAATTGACTGAATTGTGTTTTTTATGTAGTCCTTTACTGTATGTTTCTTGTCAACAATGTGTTTTTTTTTATTTATTTTAAAATATTACTCAGTTAAAACAATTATTATGGTACTTGGTTTTTCACCCAATTGTTTTTTTATTTTACAGATTATATGTTGGTTGAAATATCACCAGACAGACAAAATGGGTTCATGTTTCTCGTGAGTATTTTTATTTGTTATATTTATTGTACGGTAATTATTAATTTCATTTCTTCTCTTCTCTTCATGTACAGTTAAATACAGAAGTTGATGAACATTTGAAGTATGTACATATATCAAAAAATCACTTCCATGACTCTTTAAATTATATTATCTATATAGTATATACTTACAAAAAATGTACTATGTTCATTAATTGTTGTAGTTAACTGTACCCATTGTTGCCTGAAAAAAATAGCTCATTGGTAAGGCTGTCCATTGCATGTTGCAAATTAAAATTTGTGTCTATATAAAAGATTAATCAAAAACCGTTCACTAGTTTTTAAAATTGGTTGTGGTTCAATTTAAGCTTGATAGAGCTTGATAGAGCTTAAAAGTTTTAAGCAAATTGTATAGTACTTATTTATTACCAAAAACAAGCATGTATATAATCATAGAATAAAAAAAACTAGAGATAGGGGGCAAACGCAGGCGAGCCATCTGATAGATCATAGATTTTTTTTTCGTAGATTTAAATTTTTCCACATCTATCGGGCAAATTTCTTATTTCTCTACTTACTATATGTTTTACTTTTTTATTTTTTTTTCTTATAGAACCGATAAATGTATTTCTGATGACAATAGTATAGTAGAACCGGATTTAATAGATCCTTCTAACTTGAGGCATCAATCATTCATTGAACAGTATATAGCCGGTCAGTCATCACCATACTTCTCATCTGACTTTGATCACCAGCACTTACTAAATAAAACATTTACTAAAACGTATCAAGATGATCGTCAAATTGGACTTAATAAGTAAGAAATTGATTTTATTTATTATTTATTTATTTGTATTTATTTATGTCTCTTTCTTCTTTCTGCTAAAACTAATGAACCGATTGGAAAGTAATTTGGTGCAAAGATAGTCAAAAGCCTGGGGAAGAACAGGCTACTTTTTTTTAAATTAACCCCCAAAAGGTCCCACATGGAGTTTAATCTTTTTATAATTTTACTCTTTCCAACCAAACCGCTGAACCAATTGTAATATAGTTTGGTACACAGATTTTAACTGGAAAAAAGGGTTATAAGGGGGCGTTCAAAATTTATATGAAAGTCCACACGGACGGAGTCGCGGGCAACAGCTAGTAGTATATATGTAGTTATGTGACATACATGTAATTTTTTTTATATTGTGAGAAATTACCGAAAATGGCTACGTTATAGTTAGCAACAGATGCGCGGCACATTCTCGTCAGCGGATTGTAATAAATAAAAAAATAATTTCAGGACATTTATACACAGCGCCATCTAGTTCCAAGCTAAGCAGAAGCTTGTGTTATGGCAGCTAGATAACGGAATAAATTACATTTATTTTGTAAATACATACATACAATACATAGCAACACCTTGACCCCGAAAAGTACAAATGTAAATAACAAATATGTTTTTCCGGTGTGGAGATCGAACCCACGACCCTTCGCGCAGAAAGCAGTGCTACCACTGCGCCAAGCGGTCGTCAATAGGATGTGTGTTGTGCTTTTAAATAGATTAGATATGCTTATACTGCTTATTCATTTTTAGGCTACGTACGGCCAAATACTCAAATTTAAGCACGCCTAATGATATAATCTATACTCTATACTAATTAGCGTTAGATTATTTGAGATTAGCGCGTTCAAACAAACAAACTCTTCATATATATACTAATAGATGAGCGCAAAATTTCGAAGACGCAAAAACATCCTAATTAGAACGTCTTACGTTTAGGTGATTGGTTGCTGGTTCATTAACGCGCAACTGACAAAACTACCTCTTTTTTTCTTGTTGGTTTTATAATTTTTTTCTATCGTTTTGTATATTTGTATGTGTGCTGCCGCTGCTGTGCGGAATACGTTTTTCGGTTTTGATTTGTATGGGTATAACATATCTATTATAATATAATATCATAGAGCACGCCACGCCCAAAGTCTATTGTAATTTTGACAGATCTGTATGGCGAACTGTCAAACCGGACCTATTTGAGTTGTACTTATATTTGAATGGCGTTTCCGTGGATCGGCATTAGTAGCCTCATGGACAAATGCCTCATGCTTCCTCTCGCGTACCTCATGAACGGTTATAGTCAGATAGTTGATTTTATCACACATGATTTATATTACCAGACATCTACAGACTGCACGTTAATTATGCATGTACACAAAAGCCGACTTGAATTGCTTTATCTATACTTATATTATAAAGACGTAAAGTTTGTTTGTTTGTAAAATTGTAAGGGGTAATCTCGGGATCTACTGAACGAATTTTGAAAATTCTTTCTCAAATAGAAAGCCACATTATTGCTTAGTGTTATAGGCATATACTCGTAAATAGCGAAAGGGATTATTAACATTTTGACCAACGAAGTGGGCACGGGTCAGCTAGTATTTAATAAAATAACGTATTTTATTTACAGTTCGAATCGTGCATCTAAAGAAGAAGGCAATAAAACCGATCCTGAATTAATTGAAGACCACGAAATAGGAGAGTATTCTCCTTTACGATACAATAGTCTCATCAATTTAAACATATCACCAAAGTCCGACCATATTCATGAATTTTTTGGACGTAATCGGTCACCAAAAGTGTCCGATAATAGTGAATATTCATATAAGAATAAATGTGAAGAAAAAGCTTCGAATATTCCTACTAATCTACAAAATAGTGTGAAAGAAAAATTTGCGAAGAAGATATACACACCCCAATTAAAGGCAAATGAATATGAACGTAATTTCCAACCGCCAAAATTTGAACTGCTACAAAATGAATTCAATTTCTCGATGACAGATGTCACCGGTATAACGTCAAATATGACGTATGACATAAATCCTTTTTTGATAGATGAAAGATTGCTGCCGAAATGGAATGACTTTGACAATGACAGTTCCGGCCAAGTGTTTGAAATTCGCGGCGAGGTTTTTGTGGAAAAGAAAGAAACGGGTTTAGATTATATGGAGTTCGAAGTTTTAACTGACACAGAGAGCTTAGAGGATATAGGTGAGGGAGTTTCTTTATCATTTAAAATAACGTATTTTACCATAGAATAATAACACCTAGAACCGCGATATGAGCACGCAAAATGAAGCCATTTCAAGGTAGACAATATTGTCTAGTAACATAGATCATAACATTTATTTATTCTGCATTACATGTACAATAAAAAACAAAGAAATATAAACATTAAAAGCTTACATGCACATATAATTGGCGGCCTTTATCGCTAAAAGTGATTCCTACCCAGGCAACCAGGCAAAAATTGTTCTTTTTCGTATATTTAAATTTTTCCCCGTTTATATGGTAAATTTATTATAGGAGCAACATTATCCGTGGGCCTGTGTTGAGTTGTGGTTGACTCTATTATACATTTTTAATTCCAGGAATCGATTGGGAAGGTGGTCGGTATAAAGTTGGTTACCATTCCTGGAATATGGTGAATGTCATGAAGAAAAATAACCAATTTTATTGTATGGTATGCAGAAAACACGGTTCCATTGACTCAGTAAGGGCACATTGTAGTGAACACGATCATATAAAAGTTTTGGACCAATGTGACATTGTTCATACTTTCAACGGTTATTTGGTTAGAAAGGTATGTATGTATCAATTTATATATCAATACTAATGCTATAAAGTTAAATAGTTTATCTGTTTGTTTGAATACGTATATCTATGTAGCTACTGAATCAAAATGATTTATCGTGCTAAACAAATAAACCCTCCCTTGAATCTGATAAAAAAAATGAAATCAAGAAATCGTTCGCTTAGTTCTAAAGATTTAGGCAAACATAGGGACAGACAAACGAAAGCGACTCGGTTTTATACTATACTAGCCGCTTCCCGCGGTTTTACCCACGTATTTCCCGTTCCCGGGGCAATACCGGAACAAAAAGTATCCCACGTTTTAATCTAGGGTATCATCTATCGACATACCAAATTTCAACTAAATCTGTCCAGCCGTTTTGCCATGAAAGAAAGACAAACATACAGTTAGACAGACCCTCCCATTTATAATAATACTAGCTGTTGCCCGCGAACCTGTATGCCGAATTTCAAGCTTCTAACTTAAGCGGTTTAGATTTTTCATACAAAAGGATTTTTTCGCTAATTCCCGTTCCCGTGGGAATTTCGGGATTTCCTTTCTTAGCGGATGCCTACGTCATAACATCTACCTGCACTGCAAATTTCAGTCCGATCCGTCATGTGGCTTGGGCTGTGCGTTGATATATCACTATGTCAGTCAGTCACCTTTGAATTATATATATTTAGATTAGTATGGATAATGAAAAAGGTGCATTAATAAGTTACCATTATTTTAGCTGGATGGCAAGTATTATCATTGTGGACAGTGTAACAGCTTACAATTAGAAAATTTCATTAAAAACCATATAGAAAATGTACATTCTAAATGTATGACCACGAAAAAGAAATCAAACAAGAAAAAGAATCAAAATCATTTAAAAAATAAATCATCAGATACTATTATTTGTAATAGTCCAGCAAATTGTACAGATGTTGATTCAGATATGATATTGAATTCGAATCATAATTTAAAACCTATCAAGAAAGCGAAACCAAAGAAACAAATCAATCACAATCATTTAAAGAATACAGAAACAGAAAGAATCGTCAGTAACAGTCCTATGATGGATATGGATAATAAACCAGGAATTGGATTGAATTCCCTTCGCGATAATGACTTTAGTGTGGAAATTTTTAATAAATATGGCTTTAAAATTAAGAATCTATCGTGGCACATGATTTTCGAGACGCAAATCGGCTATTTTTGTGGTGTATGCCAAAGTCCTATAGCAAAAGATGCATTAAATATCCATCTTCATGCTGTAAATCATTTAGAATCATTGCAACAGCACCCTTTTATGGATTATGAAAGTCACTTTTTGAGAAACGTGAGTATATTATTTACTAGCTGTAGCCCGTTCGCGTGGACTTTCATATAAACATTGACACCACCCTTCCCCCCCCTATTAACCCTTTTTTTCAGTTAAAAAGTAGCCAATGTTCTTTCTCATGCTCTAGACCGTCTGTGTACCAAATTTCGTTCTAATTGGTTCAGTAGTTTTAGCGTGATGGAAAGACAGATAGACAGAGTTACCTACGCATTTATAATATTTGCATGGATATAGCCCATTTTTTTAAATAAAGGACACAAAATAACACTTTATAAATTTGAGTAACAATTATTTTAAGCTTAAAAATATAATATAATAGTAGTTAATAGTTATAGTTATTAAATAACTATATGCTTTTTTCCGTTTTTATTAGCCTTATGTATATATTATACATGTCCAGATGTATGAGAGTCACGTCGTAGTAGTTGTAGTGATGCCGAGGTAATGATTGTTTGCTTCATGATGACTCTTTCTTAGGTTTTTAATAAGTAAAACTTCACAGCTCGAATACGAATTATCCAATATTATGAGTATTTTCACAATGCTAACGTTTTTTATAGCAACTGACAAATGCCAATCACAATTCTTTTAAGTTTGAATTTAAACATCCGACAAAGGTTCGACTAATAAACTAATATTGACACCGCTTGGCGCACTGGTAGCACAACTGGGTTCGATTCCCACACCGGAAAAATATATTTGTAATTAACATTTGTATTTTTCTGGGGTCTGGGTGTTGCTATGTTTTGTATGGATGTATTTAAAAAAAAATTGTGTATGTAATTTATTCCGTTATCTAGTTGCCATAACACAAGCTTTTGCTTAGCTTGGAACTAGATGGCGCTGTGTATAAATGTCCTAAAAATATTTATTTATCTATATTACAATACTTTTCACTATCTTGATTTTCGTCCATCTGCTCCGATATAAACATATACCTTCTTCATAAAGCACTCTAATATAAAAAACTGCATGAAAATCATTCGTGTAATTTTAAAGATTTAAACATACATAGGGACAGACAGAAAAAAGTGACTTATTTTTACATTATGTAATGATAATCATATAATATGTTAAGTTTCTTTATTTTTAGTTTCTAGGTGGCGTCCACTGTGCTATTTGTCATATTGTGATGCATAACATAGACACAGTTATAAAAAAACATATAGAAGAAGAACTACATATAAATTTATTGAACAGAGCATCAAATTATAAAAAAAAATCAGCGAAAAAATTACATCACAAAGATGTAAATACAATCACGAACATTCAAAACGCACAGGCTAAGAATACATCAAAAATAAATCAGATTGATGTAAAGGAAGGCGTGGCGGTTAATCGAGATAATAAATCAAGTTACGCAAATGTTTTGAAACAGAAAAAAATTAAACACGATAAAATGAAAGTGGTTGAAGTAAATCCAAAGAAAGTAACACCAAA
Organism: Eurema hecabe; assembly: GCA_026213755.1. Lineage (NCBI taxonomy): Eukaryota > Metazoa > Arthropoda > Insecta > Lepidoptera > Pieridae > Terias > Terias hecabe. The sequence continues at coordinate 3,603,072 of JADANM010005620.1, forward strand.
GAAATCCCCGAAAAAACATGTTAACAATAAAAAAAAACCAAAAAGTAAAACAGACATGCAATGACAACAATTATATCTGTGGTTTTAAATCAGACTGTATTATTTGTATCTGTGATAAATGTCACTTTGACACTGACATTTCAGAGAGAAATGGGACTTGAATTTTTTTTTTATTTTCATTTCAATCCTTTTTACTTTTATCTATCTTTCTTTTCTTTAACTTCCTAATTCAAATTTTGATATGAATACTTTTACTGTCTTAAATGCAATGATATTATATTAAATATATACGTTATACGCGCAAAATTTTGAAGACGCAAAAACATCCTTATTAGGACGTCTTACCTTTAAGTTGCCGGTGCATTCACGCGCAACTGACAAAACTATCTCTTTTTTTTCTCGTTGGTTTTATTATTTATCTCTTTTCTATCGATGTGACTTGTATGTATGTGTGCTGCCGCTGCTGTGCGAAACACTATTTTCGGTATTGATTTGTATGGGTATAACATATCTATTATATAATATCATTGCTTAAATGTAAATTATAATTGACTATGATATGAGAATGTGATAAATAAGAGTATTTTTATAATTAGATACGATTAAATGATTATAATATCTTAAATAGTGTTTTATTGTGACTTCAATGAGATTTATTAGGGAAAATAAATTGTGTACTGTTTCCCGTAGTAAAACGTAAGTCCAAATTTGATTAAAATCGCTCCAATCAGTTAGATGTGACGAAGTAACAAACATACATAACAACCGCTTGTCTTGTGGTAGCACAAGTGTTTTCTGCGCGAAGGGTCGTGGATTCGATCCCCACACCCCATACATATATTTGTATTTTTCCGGGGTGTGGGTGATGCTATGTATTGTATGTATGTATTTACAAAACAAAAGTATGTATATGTAATTTATTCCGTTATCTAGTTGCCATAACACAAGCTTCGGCTTAGCTTGGAACTAGATGGCGCTGTGTATAAATGTCCTGAAATAATTATTTATTTTCATAAATATACACTTGCAGACTTTCGCCTTTATAATATTTGAGTAGATTTTTTTTTGATAGCGGCAAATTAATTTTTTTAATTATTTTTAAATTAATTAAGCAAATTTTCAATATATTCATTTAATGTATAGTACGCCTTTTTAATTAGACATTTTTTAACAAGGCATCTAAACTTGGAATAAGTCAGATCCTTGACGCTCTTAGGAAGCTTATTATACAATAGTATACTCTGCCCCATGAAAGAGTTTTTTGATTTACTAAGTCAGAAGGTCGGAATATCACTTTAGCTTAGATTCTAAGATTTTGTCTAAAATATAATTTTCAACTATTTTCTACGCTATACACTTATTTATCAGTGATTATCAAAAAAGTACATAAAAAGCAATCAATATCATATGTAAGTAATAAAACTTTTTTTTTAACTAAACAGAAGATCAAAAAAGTAAGAAAACTGTGCGTGTTACATTCCTATCACACCTAACAATGAACTATCTCGACGGATTTACCTTTCTAACAAAAATAACTACGTGTGGAGTTACGTTGCCTAAGACAGAAATATATAATACATTTATAACGACCCATCGTTTTGGCATCAGGGGTTAAATATTAAAAAAACGAAGCGTAGATAATGTTTTTAAATATTTTGAAAATAAAGCATTTTTGTTACTTCTTTTCATTATTTGAAGTGGTGAGACGAGCTGGTCACCCTCCTGATGGTATGAGAAACGCCAGCCCATAAATAAATGTAGTGCTACCCAGAACTTTGGCCTGGGCCCTGCAAGCTACATTGACGCTCCCCACTTTGAGTCATAAGATGTTAGGCCACATAAGCCCCAGTAATCTCGCTGGCTACAGTGCCCTTCAGACCGGAGCACAGTGACATTTGCATATCAGTGTTCAGGCGGTAGAATGTCTGACACTGTGGGGGTAACCACCCTGTCGGTCTCCTGCGAAAGAGACCTACCCCCGGTAAAGTTGTACTATCGGCATCTTTTAACTCATCATAAGACCAGCTATCGTATTGTCATCCATGTTTTGCGTAAAAGTGTAATAAAATAATTACATTTAAACTTTACTTTATCCCTACTTTCACGTTTATAATATTAGTAAGTAGGGAAGGATATTACTTTTTATACTCATACAATGATAGTATATTAAATAGATACGTCTAAGAGCCCAAAATTTTGAAGACGCAATAAAAAAAATAAAATAAAATAAAAAAAAGAATCGTTCAAATTGGTTCATAATCGGCGGAAATATTGCATATAAAAAAGTTCATCCCCAATTTTCCACCCTTGGGGGATGTTTTTTTACTATTCAATTTAAATGGGACCACCCTTGAGGTATTTACCTATACGCCGAAAAAAGATTTGTTCAAATCGGTTCATAATTGGCGGAGTTATCGCGTAACAAACATATAAAAAAAACATACGGGTCGAACTGAGAATCTCCTCTTTTTTGAAGTCGGTTGAAAACATCCTTATTAGGACGTCTTACCTTTAGGTTAGATTGCATAAGGATAATGGAGAAAACTAAAAAGTTTTTTATTGTTTTTAATTATTTATTTTTTCTTTATCCATTTCGTCTTTTATTGCGCGATAAAAAATGGCTGCCTTGTTCACCAATGTGTCGGTGTAACGTCTGAATTTATCTGAGGATATAATTTCTTGCAATTTATTAGTAATTGTATTTGAATTTATTTCATATAGCTTAGAAGATTGCCCACTGCGAAAATGTACTGTTTCCGGTCCTGAAAGATTTTTTAATAAACTTACTTAAACATCATTAGTATTTCATTTTTTATAAGAAACTAGCTGACCCGTGCCCACTTCGTAGGCGTGATGTTAATTTAGTTAATTATCCTTTTCGATTTCTTATATAGCCTATGACACTCAGCAATAATGTGGCTTTCTATTGGTGAAAGAATTTTTATAATCGGTTCAGTAGATCCCGAGATTACCCCTCACAATTTAACAAACACACAAACTTAACATCTTTATAGGATTAGTATAGACTAGTGTCCGATCCATGAACCTGCTACATGATCCATAAACATATACCAGCATGTCCTTATTTTGCAATTCTTTTAAATAAATAAAAATTAAAAAAAAAACTTAACGAGCCTGATCTACAGCTGATAGCGAACATCTAGGAATTGTATAGTATTGTCAGAATATACAAGATGTCATGTGCGTTAAAACAGTTGGTTTATTTCATATTATATAATTTCATCAAAATACAGCGGATTTCGAGATACAAGATATTTTTTTTATGATGGCAACGTACTAAAGTCGCTATCTATAGTCTATACTTACTGATAGGTTTGCGTTCTTTCGTCTCCGAGCGAATGTTAGGCATTTCATCGAAAATACTCTTCAAAAAATTCACAATGGTAGTCGTAAAATCATTTATCCGTTCATTTTGTGATATTTTCCTCGTTTTTCTTGCATTATCTCTCCTCAAAACTGCTCTGTCATTCTTGTCTTTGGGCCTGTATTTTTTATCTGTGAAGCTGAAGTGTTTTCGCGCGCTCTTGTTTCTCGCGTCTACTATCGATGGCACAACTTTATGGATCAATGCGTCGACATCAGATTTATTATTGCTATTTCTTATTTGAAGAAGAATGTATGAATTGACTTGGTATATCCCTTTGGATAAAGAAAATTAAGATTCATATAATACTAGCGATGGCTCGCGGTGTTACCCGCGCTTTATTGGGAAAATTCATTTGTTTTCCCGCAATAAAATGTAGCGTAAAATATTTATATTCAGACTGTTAGCTAACTCCATACCAAACTTTTTTTAATAGCTCCAGCCGTTTAGACATGAAGAAACAACAAACACACAGTCACAAGCTTAAGCCTTTATAATATATTATCTTCGACTTATATGCCAAACGAATACAGTGAAAAATTGAGCCTACATACATTTTTTTTTAATCTTTATTGAAAAAGCTTAACCAATAATTGGTTATGGAGTTCAAATTACATAACAAAATAGGTATCACTATACAAAAAAATAAATAGCACTCTTAATTAAAAAAAGAAAGACATAAAAAACAACAACTTAAATATCGTATTCTACCAAAGAGATTCTGTACAGAGAAATTAAAAATTTAATTTAGTTGGACAAGGGATTGGCCAAGATAATGTTTATATTTTAGGAATTATCTAATATCTATCTATATCTATACATCTATACATATAATAAAAACGTAACGAGTCGCTGTCTGTACATGGAAGATATATCAGAAAAAATTATACAGGAGACCTTTATTAATGCAATAGAACCCAAAACAATGATTTTTGGAATTTTTGTCTGTTTGTTTGTGCACGCTAATCTCAGAAACGGCTCATCCTATCTAGATGGGGTTTTCAATAACATATTGTGGCAAGCTTCACTTAACATTTAGTGTTTAATTCATGTCAATCGGTTAATAAATAAAAAAGTTATGGCAATTTAAAGAATCACGTTGAACTTCCTGAACGTTTGTTGGCGCGGGTTAGGCAATTTCAAAAAGGCTGCCCAAAGTCACTTTTCTACGCGGGCGAAGTCGCGGGCACAGCTAGTTAAAAATATGTGCGCAATTGTGTATCGGTATGCAACATTTCAAGCAAATTCTATCAAGACATGCAGTATGCTCAAAAATATTTTGCGCAATTTTTGATATTTTTAGACTTTAGACTTTCATATATTATATTCATAACTTTGACTCCCCCCTTGCCCCCTTATAACCCTTTTTTCCATGTTAAAAGTAGCCTATGTTTTATTTCAAGCTCTAGACCATCTGTGTACCAAATTTCATTACAATCGGTTCGGCGGTTTGGCCGTGAAAGCATAAAATTATAAAGATTACAATCCCCCCCTTCCCCATTATGACCCCTTTCTCCATTTAAAAAGTAGCCTATGTCCTTCTCCAAGCTCTAGACTATCTTTGTATTTGGTTCTAATCAGTTCAGTAGTTTTAGCGTGATGGAAAGACAGACAGACAGAGTTACTTTCGCATTTATAATATTAGTATGGATGACACTCAGCAATAATGTGGCTTTCTATTAATGAAATTTTTTTTAAAATCGGTTCAGTACATCCCGGGATTACACCTTACAATTTAACAAACACACAAACTTTACTTTATAATATTAGTATAGATGAATACTTTCTCGTTCTCACCCATTAAATAAAACATCAAAAATGTTGCCAACATTTTTTTCAGCCAAGTTGTATGTTAACGGTTTTATCATTCAAACTATTATGAGAAAAATTATCACTTAATGGGTTATAAAAATTCAATTTCATTGTTGTAATAACCACACAATTAATTGTTTTAATTATTTTTTGACTACACTAGTTGTGTTTTGCTGCTTCGCCCACGTACTTGTATCTTATAATACTTATATTATATTATTACTTATTAGACATGTAGACATGACATAAACAAATAATTAAATTCTACTTTTTATAAGTACCTATACTTAAATCTACGCAACCGATTATCATGCTGTTATTTTAATAGATAGTGTGCTAAGTTATTAGATAAGTATAAGTAGCGTCACGAAACTTTAGCGCTGAACGAAACCTGCGTAGAAGTCAAAAATAAGGTATCGGAGGACGGCACGGCGCGCGGGGCGCGTGACCGTCGGGTGCGCCAGCGTTGATTGGTTCCCCAGTCGTGTTGTCTTTCTCGCACCAATACGTCAATTACGAGCGCGATTCTACCGATGCGCAGCTATTCTCGTCCAGCGCTAAACATTCGTGACGCGACCTATATTAATAGTATAAATATTGCGTTAGCTAAGTTACCGAGGTTCAGCTAGCTAATTATATTATTTTTTACACACAAAAAACGCAATATAGTAAGCGGCCATTTTAAAAAATATTCTCTTTTATAGCATTAAAAATCGGACAGACCATATCAGTTATTCGTTGAGTAATTAAAATACACAAGTAATATTTAATAATTAATTAGTTAGTTAAAAACGTTTATTGGGTTAGTAATAAAGAAAAAATTTAATGAACACTCAATCTTGCCGGATAATCATAATCCGAATCATTTTCTTCACGTTTCAAATAATAAGAATCTTCAAATAATTTACACGGAGATTTTGTTGTTAACTTTAACGGTTTTTTATCTGTCGTCCATTGTTGAACGGGATAGTGTAGACCATGTTTTATTATCGGTTTTTCCAAAGATCGATTTCGATTTTGACCAACGACATTTTCTCTTTTGTTCTTTTGATTTGTTTTTAATAGGTTAACTAGAATATGATTAGAATTCTTTGTAATTCGTTGAGTTTTTAGGTCAATTTTTCCACAGTCTAAATCGCAAGCGTAGTTCTTTCGTCCGGGTTTCATCACACGAGAGTAGAATACATGATTGCTGTCATTTACGATTCGAAATGTTATCGAATCGGCATTTATCTGAAAGACAATTATTTTTATAATATTCCACGGTCTTACTCGTATACGGAGTATTTAATAAAAATTTAAACTATAAGACGGAAAAAACTCATTAATGTTTCCCTTTAGGGTGCTGGGTCCAAAATGAAAATAACACATTATGTTGAATTGAGATTAACAAGAAGTAAAATTACATTTCACTACTACTGAGTATTGTGTTATACATAATGCTTCGAATCTCGACATTACATCTGACCAAAACTTGGGCTGTTTTTTTGTGAACTAGCTGTGCCCGCGACTTCGCCCGCGTAGAAAAGTGACTTTGGGCAGCATTTTTGAAAATGCCTAACCCGCGCCAACAAAATATGTTCAGCAAGTTCAACGCGATTCTATAAATTGCCATAACTTTTTTATTTAAAACTTATCATTTAAAACCCCATCTAAATAGGATAAGCCGTTTCTGAGATTAGCGTGCACAAACAAACAGACAAACAGACAAAAATTCCAAAAATCATTGTTTTGGGTTCTATTGCGTTAATAAATGTCTCCTATAATACTTTTTCTCATATATCTTCCATGTACAGACAGCGACTCGTTGCGTTTTTATTATATGTGTAGATAATAGTAGGTTTTATATGAAAGTAAAATTTAGAAGTTTAATTCTTAGTATTTTTTTTTAAGTGCCTAGGATCTAAATGATATTTATAAAAAGAGGTCCCATGGCTGGAACGAAAAAGTAACAACTAAATAAAATTACTTTCCGATAATAAATTAAAATATTTAAATACTAATTTTGTAAATGCTAAAGTAACTCTGTCTGTCTGTCTGTTTTTCCATCACGCTAAAATCACTGAACCGTTTAGAACGAAATTTGGTATAAAGATAGAGCCTGAGATAAAGCATAAGCTACTTTTTAACGGGACAAAAGGGTAATAAGGGGGGAAGGGGGGTCAAAGTTTTTATGAGAGTTCACGCGAACGGAGTCGCGGGCAACAGCTAGTAGACTATAATTCAAGTTTATTTCAGTATAACAAAAATGTGGAAGTCAAAAAATAAATACCGTATACAGAGTCGTAATATCACAAAGATCCCGCCCTTGACAGATGTCACTCGTTCCTACGTTCGCGCGGTAATTTTTGACAATCCGCCATCTTGTTTCGATAGGGTTATTACAGGTAGCTAATAGCTCTTCCAATGATACTTTAAAATCACACGAAGTCACGGGTTTCGACAATTCCGTGTATTTGATGACGCATATTTTTCTTATGTCAATTAAAGAGAATATTTCGTATGGACAGGGTGGAGGGTGTTCTTCGATGCTCTGTAAAGAAACAAAGAAAATTATTTTTTTTTTTTTTTTCTTTATTTTTTTTTTAGGGCTTTTAGCTCTGAAGCCATGTCAGCCCCATCATCAAAAAAATTACAATAATTACAAATAATATACATCAATTAAAAATCTAAATAAAAATTTTGCCCGGCTTGATGCCGGATATGCCAACACTGTTTGCAGTGCACCGACATCAAGCCTGTTTATACCTAAATATTTAAATAACTTATTTCTAAGTGTATCATGCAGATCACACTCCGTCAACAAATGTAAGTGGTCGTCGACCGTGTGGCACCTTTCACAATTCGGAGACAAAGAAAATTATGTATGTATAATATTTTTCAAACATTATATATTCAACTAGCTGTTGCGCGCGACTTCGTCCCGATTGCATGAAGAATTTTTTATATCGAACCAGTAGTTCCTGAGATTAGCGCGTTCAAACAAAGAAACATACTCTTCAGCTTCATATTAGTATAGAAGTATAGATGATACATACAATATAGTATTTAAGCAGTAAGAGATATTTTTAGTAACTGGTGGTCTCATAGCTACAAAGTGATTTCTTCCAGGCAAACCATAGGCACCAAGCAGCAATATTTTTAAAGTAGGAAAAGAAATATAATTATAAAATATAACAGTTGTCGGTCAAGTAGTTGCATCGAATTGGGGCGTTTTGTATCGAATTACTACTTTTCTACGGAAAATCGACGTAAAGTACTTCGTTATGTCGGTTTTTTATATAGCCTATGACACTCAACAATAATGTGGCTTTCTATTGGTAAAAGAATTTTTAAAATCGGTTCAGTAGATCCCGAGATTACCCCTTACAATTTAATAAACACACAAACTTTACTTCGTTTTATATATAAGGCTCTGTAGAGAAATGTTTATCATGGAAAGTTCTAACTAAGCTGTCTATAACATTAAAATTAAATATTTTCAACTCACCCAATGCCCCCAGTACGCACTCGAAGAGTTAAAACTGTTACATTTATAAAAAACTACAGACGAAGTATTATTACTATCATTTATTACTCTCCAAGTTCTCCAGAAAAAATCCCTTTTGTAGACATATTTAACACCATTCATAGATAACAGATTTTTAAATAGTTTCTCGTACTTCATATAATTTTTATACCGCGAAAATCTTTTACCGATAAAATTATGCAGGATTTCATCTTCATACAATGTA
>JADANM010005620.1:3651405-3673388 GCA_026213755.1 Eurema hecabe
CGATCCTTAAATATTACCATTTCTGTTACACGTTGTATATTAAAATTATATTAATCAACTAGCTGTGCCCGCGACTTCGTACGCGTAGAAAAGTGACAGCAAGTTCTAAAATACCTAACCCGCGCCGACAAACGTTCAGCAAGTTCAACGTGATTCTTTAAAATGTCATAACTTTTTTATTTATCAACCAATTGACATGAATTAAACACTAAATGTTAAGTGAAGCTTACCATTGACCCCATCTAGACAGGATAAGCCGTTTCTGAGATTAGCGTGCACAAACATACAGACAAACAGACAATTCCAAAAATCATTGTTTTGGGTTCTATTGCGTTAATAAAGGTCTCCTATAATATTTTTTTCTCATATATCTTCCATGTACAGACAGCGACTACGTTACGTTATGTATTGATGAAATGTCTGTATCTTGTCATTAGACTGTGAACTAGTCTACGCCTGCTTTCAGAATAACTTTTCTCATTGGTTAATTAGATACTCGTACAAATAGAAGACCATTTGTTTGTGTGCTAAGAAGTTAAGTTAAGAAGCTTAGTTGTGTGCAAAATTCACGATTTGAAATTGACCTTAGACTCCGCCTTAAATATGACCACGCATTTCTGTTACACGTTGTGTATTCAAATTGTATTAAACAAATTTCAGGGCCCCTATCATCGATACTGTCAGTGAGATGGTCGTACCGTACGGTGACCCTTTTGGGCGGCAGTTTCGCAGCTTTCGGCATGATATTCAGTAACTGGGCGTTTTCTATAGGATATTTGTACTTCAGGTAAGTTGTTCTTTCTTTACTTAACTTTAGAAGGTCAACGAAAAGCCTGCCCGGGCAATTGAGGACCATTCATCGTATATAATGATTTTGTTTTAAACTACAGCTTTTTCTAATTATAAACTAGAGCGCGTTATGCGGCATAATGCTTAACATTCAATGTTTCGTCTACATCTTTCTCTATTCACATATCGAGCAGTCTCAAAGAACTAAGTAGTGCTTTCGCTCGATGCGTGCAATTATATGTGTAGTGACAGAACATTAACTAATGTTTTCCTTTAATTTGACATAAAAATGAAATATTAAAATTATTTGTTAAAAAAGGTTCATACTCTTTGTTCGCTCGTCACGAAAAACATTGTTTTATTTTAGTTTGTTTGTCTGTTCTGTCATAATGTTAAGTTACAATTTACATTGTGACGTCATAATGACATAATACAGCTTAGAGTACTGAGGCTCTACTCCGAGCACAATCGTTGTCGATTTTTACTATTTTCGATACAGTTTTTGAGCAACTTCGAATTAATATAAAAACTGTTTTGTTTCTGTTTCGATAACATTCCGATAAACTGATGTGCGATCCGATTCTTTATTAGAGTATATTTAGTCTCATAGCTCGGATAGCAGTATCAAAAATTTTCGATATCAACGACGATTATATTCACAAATACAAAATACATATCTATTTACATATAATTACAAAGGTTGCCTGGAAGAAATCACTTTTTAGTGATAAGGCCGCCTATTACATTTCTTCTGTTTCTGTATAAATAGTCTAAGTTTTATATGTAATAAAGGGTAAATAAATAAATAAATAAAATAAAAATATTCGGAGTAGCTACTCAGTATCGGTGTTTGTCTGTCTGTCAGCTAGTTTACATAGTGACGTCATAATGTTACAGTGTAGAGTATTAAATGGTTGTTTGTCTGTCTGTCCGCCAGTTTCGGCGCGATGGTGGGAACGGGAGCTGGTCTCGCCTTCCCGCCCACCGTGTACATAGTGACGTCATACTTCGTGCGCCTGCGCGGGCTCGCCAACGGGATCTGTATGTCCGGCTCCGCGTTCGGCAGTATCATACTACCGCCTGTGCTGCGCTACTTGCTCGAGACTTATGGATACCAGTGAGTATGGGAAATTGTAATTAATAGATAAATAAATATTTTCAGGACATTTATACACAGCGCCATCTAGTTCCAGAAAAATATAAATTTAAATTTATACATATAATAAAAACGTAACGAGTCACTGTCTGTACATGGAAGATATGAGAGAGAGAAAGAGAGATGAGAAAAAATATTATAGGAGACCTTTATTAACCCAATAGAACCCAAAATAATGTTTTTTGGATTTTTTGTCTGTTTGTTTGTGCACGCTAATCTCAGAAACGGCTTATCCTATCTAGATGGGGTTATATCAATAACATATTGTGGCAAGCTTCACTTAACACTGAGTGTTTATTTCATGTCAATCGGTTGATAAATAAAAAATTTATGACAATTTAAAGAATCACGTTGAACTTGCTGAACGTTTGTTGGCGCGGGTTAAGCATTTTCAGAAATGCTGCCCAAAGTCACTTTTCTACGCGGGCGAAGTCGCTGGCACAGCTTGTCAATACATATTTTGAGGACATTTATACACAGCGCCATCTAGTTCCAAGCTAAGCGGAAGCTTGTGTTATGGCAACTAGATAACGGAATTAATTACATATGTACATACTTCTCTTTTGTAAATACATACATACAATACATAGCAACACCCAGACCCCGGATAAATACAAATGTAAATGACAAATATATTTTTCCGGTGTGGGAATCGAACCCACGACCCTTCGCGCAGAAAGCAGTTGTGTTACCACTGCTATTACTAATATTATAAATGCGAAAGTATGCGAACTCTGTCTGTCTGTCTTTCCATCAAGCTAAAACTACTGAACCGATTAGAGTCAAATTTGGTACGAAGATAGTCTAAAGCCTGGGGAAGGACATAGGCTACGTTTTTTTTAAATCAACCCCCAAAAGGTTGCGCGAGGGGTTGAAACTTATAATTCTACGCTTTCACGGCCAAACCGCTAAACCGATTGTAATGAAATTTGGTACACAGATGGGATAAAACATAGGCTACTTTTTAACTGGAAAAAAGGGTTATAAGGGGGGTCAAAATTTTTTTGTAAAATCTATATCATTTATATGAAAGTCCACGCGGACGGAGTCGCGGGCAACAGCTAGTCTATTATATAAAAATGAATCGCAAAATGTGTTGGTGTGCGCATAGTTCGGTAACAGCTGAACCGATTTGCATAATTCTTTTCTTAGAATATACGTTGAAGATGATTAAGTTTGGTTTTTACGGCGAGAAAAAGTAGAAAAAATGCCGGGAAATGGCTAGTTTTTATAGTACGCGTCACGAATCTTTAGCGCTGAACGAAACCTGCGCAGAAGTCAAAAATAAGGTATCGTGGGGACGGCGCGTGGGGTCGGGTGCGCGAGCGTTGATTGGTTGTCCCAGTCGTGGTGTCTTTGAGCACCAATATGTCAATTACGAGCGCGATTCTACCGATGCGCAGCTATTCTCGTCTAGCGCTAAACATAAATGACGCCTACTACTTTAATTATTATTTACAGAGGAGCAGTTCTGATCCTGGGCGGTATAATGCTCAATGTCTGGGCGGCCGCCCTGTTGTTCCAACCGGTAGAACAGCATATGGTCAAGAAGTTCAAAGAACCAGTCGAAGACGAGGAGGGACCTCAGGTGAGTCACGAATATTTGAGCTACCCGTTCACAAAAATTTCACCCGAATCGGTTCAGCCGTTTTGAAGTTTTAACTCGTGCAAAAACTACTGAATCGTTTTGGTTGACGTTTGGCATACGAGTAGATTTAAACGTAGACTTAGATATAAGTTTTTATCCCGGCATTGACATATAATGAAATCCTATATTTAAAAATATGTAATAAAAGAAACCTTTAAAAATATTAATTATTAAACATGGATTATATTATAGAGAATAATTAATTTATACTAATATTATAAACAAGCAAAGTTTGTGTGTTAGTTAAATTGTAAGGGGTGATCTCGGGATCTACTGAACCGATTTTAAAAATTCTTTCACCAATAGAAAGCTACATTATTGCTGAGTGTCATCTATAAGCTATATAAAAACCCGAAGAATGAAAAGGCATTAATTTTGAAAAAATAGATACAAGTATATTTTTTATTAATATTTTATTTTAACTAGCTGACCCACTCCGTCGGGCATAATGTTAAGAATAAATAATTTAAAAACACTTCTTTTCTTTCTTTCTTTCTTATATATTATGGCATTAGCGATTAGCTTTTTGCCAATGTCAAGTAAAATCGTAATCAAGTCGTCTTTAGTAGAGTCAGTCAGTCGTTTCGTTCTGCCCTTCGTAAAGTGATAGTGAGCTTTACGAAGAACCTCGACGAATCTTGGAGCAATCGGAACGGCGCTACTAAGCGCTCTCAAATGAATTCTTCATTTCTTGGACACTTATTAGCTAGTTTACTGCATGATACACTATCACAATCATACATTTAATCACTTTATGCACCAAAAAAGGAATATTCAATCGAGATTACATATAGACGCCGCACGATTCCCGCCAAAACTCCTTAAAAACACATAAAAATATACCCTATAGTTAAGGTAGCGTTCGTTAGAAACGCTTTAATTCGATTTCTTTTTCTCCGATTCACTTTGCAAAACGTTAATGCCTTTTTATTTTTCGGTTTTTTATGTAGTCTATGACACTCTGCAATAACGTGGCTTTCTATTGATGAAAGAATTTTTTAAATCGGTCCAGTAGATCCCGAGATTACCCCTCACAATTTAACAAACAAACAAACTTTACTTCTTTATAATATTAGTATAGATGACACAATTACACCCCCCTGGAACCGCCGATGATTAAAATAATTCTTTGACTATTTAAGGGTACTTTTATATAACTGTAACCAATTTAATAAATGATAGGGGACTGTCTTAATATTTTTTTCCTAGGGTATAGGTCGCGTCACGAATGTTTAGCGCTGGACGATAATAGCTGCGCATCGGTAAAATCGCGCTCGTAGTTGACGTATTGGTGCGAGAAAGACAACACTATGGGGAACCAATAAACGCTCGCGCGCCCGACGATCACGCGCCGTCCCCTCGATACCTTATTTTTGACTTCTGCGCAGGTTTCGTTCAGCGCTAAAGATTCGTGACGCTACTTATACATTCGTATAGGGCTTTTTTTAATGTTTTAAACATTTCTAAATTAATATTATTAATAATGAAGGGTATAAAAGCAATTCGCTTTAGTCAGAAAATACTTAAACTTTCTTATTATCTGATTATTTCGAAAATTTCCACCGTGTTGTAATAAATTGTATTATATCTATCAGAAAGTATGTTCGTGCATCCATAAGGATACATGACTTAAATGATCCTAATAAAAACAAATCTATACTAATATATAAAGCTGAAGAGTTTGTTTGTTTGTTTGTTTGTTTGAACGCGCTAATCTCAGGAACTACTGGTTCGAATTGAAAAATTTATTTTCTATTGAATAGACAATTTATCGAGGAAGGCTTTAGGCTATATAACATCACGCTGCGACTAATAGGAGCGAAGATATAATGGAAAATGTGGAAAAAACGGGGAAAAATATTCATCTTTGAGGGCTTCCTTTGCGTGCGCTGCGAAAACGGTTCAGGATACCAAGAAATATGTATGAAAGAATTATTCCTCTTTAAATGATCTAAAAAAAAGTCCGCGACAGTATATGTCTATCTTCTAAGATTGACTCACTATAACATAATAATTGAAATAGATCTATATATATGTATATATAATAGTTATATATATATGTCGCAGGCGGATTGTATAATCCGCTGTATTACATTACGGCTAGCCGTTTTGAAAAACAGGGCCGTTTTGTAATGCGGCGGTTCAACGATTACAATTTAAAATGCGCTTTTAAACCTGCAACGAAACGCAGTTTTTGCTTTGGGAGACATTTTTTTCTTTCAAAAGGCTTTAATATAATCACAAAAAAAGGGATTTTTTTTATAAAAAATATCTTCTGTCTATCGCATTTTTTTTTTATAAAAATTGGGGCGCGTGTGTTTTTTCTACGGTATGCGTTTTTTTTTTTTGTTTTTTGAAATTGTTTTTTTTTTCCTGTGTATGTATGTGTGTTTTGAAAATGAAACGAACTCAGTGAAAGGTGGTCCCTTCGTAAAGTAAGATATTACATTTTCTTTTTTTTTCTCATGTGACTGGAATATATGAAGTGTTTTTTTGTTTTAATTTATGGATTTTTTGGTTGTAAATTTTTGGATGTTTTGTTTTAGTATCTTAGAAATGGTATTAAGTGTTTATTTTTTGAAAAAGTATTTTTTTTAATTAAAGTTTTTTTATTAATAACTTTACTTAAAATAAATTGTGATTTTGACGAGCCATAAAGATTTTTAATGACGATTTTTAAAGTAACGATTAATTAAAATTCTTTATAGGAAAAATTAAATAACTTATACGTATGGTACAGTCCAATACAAGAATTGGTGTAGCGTCAGCAGAAAAAAAATCTTCATATATTCCTCTTTTCTGTGTGTTTGCTCGACTGTTGCTTCATACACTGGTGGTGGTATAAAATTGGTGACACTGTAATTAGAGTAACACTAGACACTTACCCCGGCTGCGACTGCTTGTATGTTCATGCTTTACCTGAACATTCCTTACAAATCACTATCTATTAATGAAAACATTATCAATCAATTGGTGTAGTAGATTTGACATTATCGAGAATAAATACAAAATAAATGTTGCACAGGACTTTGTCTGATAATAATTATAATATACTAGCTGTGCCTTGCGGTTTTACCGTCGTAGTTCCCGTTCTCGGGGCAATACCGGGAAAAAAAGTATCCTACGTTAATCCAGGGTATTACCTATTAACATACAGAAATTTCAACTAAATCGGTTCAGCCGTTTTTGCGTAAAAGAATAACAAACATACATCCATACATTCTCACCAACTTTCACATTTATAATATTAGTAGCATAAGGTATTGTAGATTGACGATTATTGATTGATATACTGATCGCAGTTACGCATGTATTGTACACATAACCCTTCCTCTTGAATCACTGAATGAAAATGAAAATGAAAATAATTTATTCGCTAAAATCACATTGTGATATTTATGAACGTCAAAACTAAAAAATATAGATCAATACAGACATGTCGTTGCAACCACACAATATGCTTTGTCCAAAGCATTACGTTATTGCAAAAAAATATAAAATAATTTTGCCGTCTGTCTGTTTCAATCTATAAACGCCTGTTTCCAAAGGGTAAGGTGTATGAGAAGAATACTAATATCTGATAAAAAAAACGCATGAAAATCACTTAAGTAGTTATAAAGGTTTAAGCATACATAGGGACAGACATAACAAAGTAAAGTAAAAGTATGTCATGATTTTAATATTAAAAAAAATTAACTATGATTGTTTATGTGTACTTTTTTTGTTGACTGTACGTACGTACATTGTCAAAAACATTACCCTTCCTTAGTCGAAGTCGGGTTACAAAGTGTGGTGTCACCAATTTACACATACACACTAACACACTCGGCTTTGCATGCACTAATTCACTAACGCACGAAAAATAATCACTTTCCTTAATCACTAGTGATGTTTCATTTTCAAAATAACGGCCGCATCGATAACGTTCGTTGCCGGTGGTAACGGTGTCGCGTTGGATAACGGTTATTTAATAACGAAAGTGATTATGGTTAGATCGGTGTTATGTTGTGGGTTTTTTGTTTGGTTTGTTTTTTTGTGTGGTTAAAGATAGTGCATTGTTTTAAAAGGCATAGTTGTGGGAGTATGTTGGGAGGACACGTTTTTTGTGAAAACTTCTTTAGTGATTCTGTCTTAACGACTTATTGACGATCTTTTAAATTAAAATACTACTATATTATTTATATTTTAAAAATTTTATCTTTTATATAAATATATTGACTTGGCCATCGCACATAATAATTTAATTAATACGTATTTTCATGCGATGGCCGAGTCTCAATATATTTATATAAAACATTAATTTTTTTTAATATTGATATGCGTCACTATAAAATCCTCTTAATTATTACCTAACAACTTATGCTTCGAGTACGAATATTACAGACACAATTGATTTTCAATTGTTATGCACCACGATCGTGGTCTCAGGGACTGGACGTATTAAGACGAGAAAGTCGCTTAAGAAGAGACTGAATAAATTAATAACCGACTTGGTATTACATGGATCTCATAACTTTTTACCGTAGAACAATTGAGTTGGGAGACTTGGTTTTTTTGACAAGTATTGTTTTTGATGGGATGGTTATTTATTGAAAGAAGAATAATTGACAAATCCCGTTAACTATGAGGATATAATTTAAACTAGGATTTATTACTTCGAATATTTATTGAAGTTTATTATAACGGCAGTTTTGAACTGTAGAACAAAGACAATATTGTTGCCCATGTAAGCCCATATAAAATTTTTTTTATATTGAAGGTGTTGAATAGTAAAATCAGTATTGTTGTTTTTAAATGGGCTTTTAAAGTCTACATAGTAGTACATAAAACAATACGAAGGATCATTAAATATTATTACGTTGACGTATAGCAGTTTTGTTATAAGATATAACCTTAAATATTATATAAAATTATACTTGAATCGTCATAGCATAAGAAAACAATTAAATAACATAGTAATATAAATTCGTTTACGAATTTATTTATAAAATATTAAAGTATATTAAACAGAAAGGAACGTTACAAAATATATTTTGTAGAGAAATAAGAAGTCATAGATTTATTAGTATTATATCAATATATCATTGACCAAGGGGATTTGAGGTTATTTACTTGAAAAAGGCAGTAGTGCATGATTAGTAGTTTTAAGCTTATTAGAGATAGTTTTTTCGATCAACTGTATTTGTTATTGAAAATGGTTATAATAGTTGTTCCTGTTCCCATTCTTTATACCCCTTCAATATACCTATTTGAATTGAACTTTAGTTCTTTAAATGCCGAAAACATATTTACTCTAGTCTTGTGATCGTTGGAAGTCTAGCTTACACTTATCTACCATAACTATTCAAAATTGTCTTATCATTAACAAGTACGGTTGATCTAAGTTTTCGTGATACGTTAATTAGAAAATAACGGTTATTTATGTAACGGTTATTTATGTAACGGTTATTTATCGTTATTTCGTTCGCAGGACGACATACTCTTCGAAGAAGAGGAACCGATTGAAACGTACAACATGGCGACTTTAAACGGGCCCGAGAAGGAGACAGAGAATCAAGTGCAAAGCCAAATGAATTCCACGCAAAATTTGAAACATAACGTGTCGAAACGAAAACTGTCATACACCCGTCCAATCACTAAAGCGACGTTAAGTTCAGCGTCTATGGCGTTGGATGATAAAAAGTTGGGTTCGACGGAGACATTCGGTCGTAGACTTAGCACGACAAAAAGAAACATGTCTACAACGAGTTTCGCATATGTGTCGACGCCTTTTCACGGCTCGACCCTATCAGCTTTCGATCAGCCCAACGAATTCGCGTCACAATTCTCGCTAAAAAGCATAACAGACAGCGTGGCTGACGTTGCCTACTGCTGCTTTTGTTGCAAGAAGAAAAAGCGTAAAGAACCAAATAAATTCTTCGATGTGTCCTTATTGACTGACCCCACGTATTTAGTGATCCTTATTTCTAGTAGTACGGTAGCTATTTCGGTGACAAATTTTATTATTCTACTACCCTCGTACGCGCAGAATATAGGGTATGATAAGTCTAGAGGTGCATTGTTACTCAGTACTGTGTCGGCTCTCGACCTGGTCGGACGTATCGGCGGCTCCGCGCTCTGCGATTTAAATATAATACCGAAAACTTTCTATTTCGTCGGGGGGTTATTCTTTTCCGGGGTCATATTGGCTGCTATACCGTTTCTGCAGTCGTATACGACTTTGAGTATTTTTTGTGCGTTATTTGGGTTAGCGTCAGGGATTAATAATGGGGTTACTACGTTGGTTATGGCGGAGATTTTGGGGGTAGATAGGTTAATGTCCACGTACGGGATAAGTCTGTTTGTCAATGGTCTGCTTCAGTTAGTGGGACCGCCTATCTGTGGTCTATGGTTCGAACATGATCAGAATTATGTCAATATGTTCGTTACCTTTGGTTTCATTTTCATAGCTGGGTCGTCCCTATGGTTGTTTATGCCTATTATAAATAGACGGAAGAAGAAACAAATGGAAGCGCAGAAAGTATAGATTATTTTTTTTTATTTCCAAATATAAAGATTGTATTGGTATCATTGACCATAAATTTAAATATTTTGACATAACGTTACATAGATTCTTGAAGAATATATCCATCTCGGTCGTTCGTACTAATTAGAAAAGAGATGAAAATAGACAACCCCCAGTTTTATATTGTTTTCTTTACCAATGCTCTTGTGTAGCGGATTCAAATGAAATACTTGTATTTCAATCGTTTCTATAAGGAAGAAAAGAGATGAAAATATTTTTTACAAACCAGTAAACATTAAAAGTGTATATGTTAGAGGCAATATTTGGTCCCGAATAATGTACTAGGTATTAGATGCGGCTTTGCTTGCATTATACAGTGTGTCACAAAACACGTGTCCGATCCTGAAGGGTAATATTCTCTATCTAAAAACCTTTTCGAATAAAATAAAATAAAAAATCTATATCTAAAAACAACAATGCAATAAATTTTTAAAGATTAAGTTTCTAGTGAAAAATTTACGAATTTCAAGGAAATTCACCAACGCTGGCAACTCACGTAGGATTCGCAGACTCTATAAACCTTAGGTATACCTTAGAGCGTGCACGCGAGACGGTGTTGCCATTTGAGTTTTGCAATTTTATTTAGTTAATTTTTTTTTAGTTTGGAAAAGTTAATTATGTTATTGTTTTTAATGATGTAAAAATTAGGACCTACTATAGGTATATAGTAAGAGGTTTTCGGATCGGACACTTGTTTTGTAACACACTGTATCTGTACAAAATAATGATATACAAAAATATTACATGGCAGACGCAGTTAAAATTAGTGGGTATATGTCCGGTATTAAATTTATTAGATACGCATATATAAAAACATAGTATAAAACAAAGTCGCTTTTTCTGTCTGTCCCTATGTATGCTATATATGTATCTTTAAAACTGCGCAACTGATTTTTATGCAATTTTTTTATTAGATACAAAACTTATTTATAATGTTATAATGTACAAATTGTTAACCATTGCACAAAGGTATTTTTTTAATTTATCGGTTAATTTTAAATACGATAGAACATTGAGAAATAGTAACATTCTTAATGCGAAAAAAAACGTGATTTATTCAGGAGGTCAGGAGTTGATTCAATTACTAGAAAAATTTGAAACAGCTGTTGAAATGATGATCTAAACATACTAGAGTCACCAATCACGTAAAGGTAAGACGTCCTAATTGGGATGTTTTTGCGTCTTCAAATTTTTGGTTTAAATAATTATTCTAGTAATTAAATCTGCTTTCTGTACTGGTTACGATAATCATTATTTCTATATTCCATTATTCATATGATTTTTTACAATCACGAAATTTTATTAAATGTATTTTTTTATTTTTTATTTAGAATAAATAGTTTTTTATCTAAACCACGATACCAAATAATATTTAACATTTAATATTTTTGGCTATGGTAAGAAAGATACATGCTATCCTTGTCTAACGAATTTGGGTTTAGCGCGAAAGAGCGGGACGGAGGTTTCGTTAATCGGGGAAGCTGAGAAATGTCAGTTCGTTATTTTTAACAAATACTTTAATTGTAGGTTTTTTATTGTGTATACTTAGATTATTATTACATTCAAGTATAGAGAATGTTTAGTTTTTATTTTTAATTTAATTTAATTTAGGTTTTTTTAACGTTTTCATCAATTAAGGACCCACCACAACGTATCATACCACGGCCGTGCTATGAACGTATCAGACACGTCAAGCGACACGATACGCTGTACTATGCCCAATAGAGCGTATCAAAGTCGTATGTATCTATATCTATATACTGATATATAAAGCTGAAGGGTTTGTTTCTTTGAACGCGCTAATCTCAGGAACTACTGGTTCGAATTGAAAAATTCATTATTTTTATTGAATAGACAATTTATCGAGAAAGGCTTTAGGCTACATAACATCACGCTGCGACTAATAGGAGCGAAGATATAATGGAAAATGTGGAAAAAACGGGGAAAATTATTCATCTTTGAGGGCTTCCTTTGCGTGCGCTGCGAAAACGGTTCAAGATACCAAGAAATATGAATGAGAGAATTATTCCTATTTAAATGATCTAAAAAAAGTTTGCGTCAGTATATGTCTATCTTCTAAGATTGGCTCACTATAACATAATAATAGAAATAGATCCGACGCGAACGAAGTCGCGTGCAACAGCTAGTCGTCAATAATTGCCGGTCCGTGCATGGCACGCGACGGTGCTGGTCGGTAAAGGAACGGGCTAGTGGGCATGCTCTCATACTTATTAATACAGAGAATATTTTTTGCCTGACACGTTCATAGCACGGTCATAGTATGATACTGTGTAGTGGGCAGAGACCTTTAATCGGAATTTAATTTTAAATTACGGTTTTTGACTTTTCGTTTTTTTTTTTATTACATAATATTTTTTACTAGCCTATTTGACATTTTATCGAATTTATTCTATGTGTAAATTGAAGTAGCATCATTTATCTAATTGCCATTATAAATGGCTGTAATGTCGCATTACGCGTAATGAATTGAATGTTTTAACTATATCTTTCTTCAATAATATCGACAACTTTCAAAAGTACTAAGAAGTGCTTTTGCTCGATGCGTGTTCTTTAACTTGACATTGAGTGAAATGTCGCACTATGCTCTGTAATTGGAAAAACTAGTATTGAAGATATATTATAGTTTACTGTCGGATGAATTTAACAGTGACGTATAAGTCGCGTCACGAATCTTTAGCGCTGAACGAAACCTGTGCAGAAGTCAAAAATAAGGTATCGAGGTAACGGCGCGTGATCGTCGGGTGCGCGAGCGTTGATTGGTTCCCCTAGTGTTGTCTTTCTCGCACCAATACGTCAATTACGAGCGCGATTCTACCGATGCGCAGCTATTCTCGTCCAGCGCTAAACATAAATGATGCGAACAATAACGGTTCTGTCTTGGTTTATAGAAAGTGTTATGTTGATAATATTTTTTAATATTTCTTGATATATTACGATTTTGGGAGGTTTAGAAGTGGTCATACACTTCGAACATGTTGCATTGTTTCAGTCCTGTCCAAACTATTGCACAAAGTTAAATATTGAAAATGTTATCTATTTCTTTTAGAGACATGTTAATATTGTGAATAAATATTTTTATATTTAATTTGTTTTTTATTTTGACGCAGGGAAGGTTGAAGTATTTTAAATTAGTTTTGGGAGGTTTTAGATTTCTCCAGTATAACGTGATTACTGGCCTAATGAGTCTTCCTATGAGTCGGTGTAGTGCACCTGTCCGGAGTTGGGCTTTATAGCAAAGTTCCGGGTAGCACTGCATTGGCTATGGGCTGGCGTTACTCTTACCATCAGGAGTGCGTCCAGCGCGTCTCCCCTCTTCATATTATAAAAAAATTGGTTTTAGATACAAAATAAGTCTAATTATTCCCGAACTAGCTGATTCGTTTCCACTTCGTCGAGCAAAATGTTAATAATCCTTTTTTAGTTTTTGCTTTTTTTATATAACCTATGACACTCGGCGATAATGTGGCTATTTATTTATTTATTTATCCTTTATTACATATACCAAAATCACAAATAACAAAAAGTAAACAGATAACTAGAAGTACATTAGTATTTAGATTATATTATTATTTTTTTTATTAGTATTGTTTCATCCGTACCCTTATTCCTATATATGTTTTTTTTTTTATTTTTCTAGATTCTACTGTATTAATTCGCTTGTAACTGATTGTAAATTAATTTTTATATTTTTATATGTAACCTATTGTAAATCTGAACGAATTGTGTCGGTGCCGTATATGTGTCATGATTGGACGAAACAGGCTCCTGAAAAACAGTATTTATTATCTTGGGAGCGGGGGTAAATTTTTTTGTAAATCACCTTATTATGGAAATAAATTATTATTATATTTAAATGGCGGCCTTATCACTAGTCAATGACTTCTGCCAGCCAACCAGAACTTGCATAAACACTATCTGGTGAAAGATTTTTTAAAATCAGTTCATTAGATTACTCCTTACGATTTAACAAACATACAAACTTTACTTCTTTATAGTATTAGTATAGATATGCTGCTTAACGCTATATCGTTCGGGAAAATTAACGTATAATGCTATATTTCAACGCGGCACCATGGTGGCGTAACCAGTCGCTGCTAACAACAAAATGTGTCTCTATAGAGCTCTATAGAGAGTAGGCGTCACGAATCTTTAGCGCTGAACGAAACCTGCGCAGAAGTCAAAAATAAGGTATCGAGGTAGCGGCGCGGCGCGCGGGGCGCGTGATCGTCGGGTGCGCGAGCGTTGATTGGTTCCCCAGTCGTGTTGTCTTTCTCGCACTAATACGTCAATTACGAGCGAGATTCTACCGATGCGCAGCTATTCTCTTCCAACGCTAAACATAAATGACGCGCACTATACCTGGTGTCCATTTGGTTGCCCATAGCTGTATAGTGTATACATTGTGTTGGTGACTGGTTGCGCCGCCATGGTGTCCCGGTGAAATATAGCACTCGTACGTTAATTCATATTACATAGCCTTTAAAAGTTACAAATTATAATTTTTTTTTTCTAATTCATATTAAAAATATTATTACAAACATTTTAACATAGGTAAAAAATAGTTACAGCTATGGGAATATGGTTATGCCAATCATTTTAAACTAAGCTAAGCTAATAAATTAACTATTTATAAAAGAATTTTTAAAGTTGGTTTAGTCGGGCTAAAAACTACTACAGGAACAAAAGAAACTGCCGTTCAATCTACACTAATATTTTAAAGAGGAAAGGTATTTTTGAACGTAACGAATTAACTCAAAAGTACTGGTCCGATTTTAATAATTCTTTTTTCATTGTGTCATTGCCGTGTGTCATAATTTGGATGTAACAGGCTCCTGAAAAACAGTCTTTACTATTTTGGGAGCCTGGGTAATTTTTTTTGTAAATCACCTTATTATGGAAAATAAACTATTATTTGAAAGCTACTTTATAACTGAGTTCTATAGGTATACTTAATATGTATACTGTATATACATATTAAATAATACGCAAAGCCGGGATGGGCCGCTAGTAATTTATATTGTAGACTTTAATATCTAACATGTTTAGTATTTTCCATAAAAAAATCTAACATTCTGAAATTTTCATTGCAGTTGGAAACATTTATAGAAGAAGAGGAACCGGGCGAATTGAATCTATCCAACCCCAAATTAGTTCTAACTTCAGAAGAAGAATCAGTCAAATTTCCCAACGGCTCTTCGCCGATTAACAAACATAGGTCTAATATCAATTTGGAAGAACGCGCGGATGTAATACGCTCAGCCAGCGCTACGCAATTCTATAGAAACGAGGAAAGAACTCGAAAAATATCGACTCCTTCTAAACATGGCTTGCAACACATTTCCAGCAAAATCTCCAACCATTTACCAAGCAATCCGTCGTTATTGGACTCCGTTCCAGAAGGGAAATCCAGCCGGGTGAATTCCCAAGAGGGTTTTGGAAAAAAACTCGTCATACCAAAAACTCCGAAACGCAGTCCTTCAACTTCAAGTTTTCAATACATGTCGACGCCGTTCCATGGTTCCACGCTATCCGCTTTCGAGAAACCAAGCGATTTCGCGTCACAATTCAGCTTAAAGTCCGTAACAGACAGCTTAGCGCCCATAACCTACTGCTGCGGTTGCAAAAAGAAAAAAGAAGAGAACAAAGAACCGAATAAATACTTCGATTTACAGCTACTAAAAGATCCAATTTATTTGGTTATCCTAATATCGAATTGCACGTGCGCAATTTCGTTCACCAACTTCATTATTTTAGTTCCTTCGTACGCTAAAGAATGTGGCTTTGACAAGTCGCTTGGCGCGTATTTGTTATCTATAATTTCGGCGTTGGACTTAGTCGGCAGAATTGGCGGGTCCGCGCTGTCAGATATAGTGACAACTCCTAAAAGTTATTTTTTTATAACCGGCCTGCTTTTTTCGGGAATTAGTTTGGCTATGATTCCGCTAGTTTCGTCGTATTCGGCTATAAGTGCGTTCTGTTGTGTTTTCGGAATCGCGTCTGGTATAAACGTAGGTGTCAACGCTCTAGTGATGACAGAAATGTTAGGAACAGAGCGATTGATGTCCTCGTATGGGATAAGTTTGTTCGTAAATGGTCTAGTGCAGTTAATAGGGCCACCGATTTGTGGTGCGTGGTTTGAATATACGCAATCGTATAAATCGTTGGTGGTAACACTAGGTTTTATTCTGGTTTTTGGCGCGGCGATATGGCTATTTGTACCGATAATTTATAGACGCCGAAGAAAGCGCGAAAATGCGGAAAAGGCGTAATCGGTTTTCTAAGGCAGGGTTTATGGGCCAATTTATCGATTTTTTTTATGTAACTGACATTATTTTAGATTTTTTTTTTTTGTTAATTAAGAGCGATTTCGAATTATGCTTTTAGTGTAGACGTTAATTTTCATTTAGTAAAATTTATTTTAATTATGCGAAACGGTTTAAAAAAAAAATCGGTTTTTCTGAAATAATATTTTCTGGGTCAAATAATAACCATAGCTTATACATTAAAGAGTTATTATTAAAGGTTCCACAGAGTAGAAAAGATAACAGATAAACAAAAGATCTTGCCACATTCGAACAGTGTAATATTAATAGAAATATTCCTAAAATATTTTAAGAATATTTTAGGTTTATATTGTGATATCTATGTGATTTTTAGTCAATTTTATTTCATCACTGCATATAATGTTAGCCAAATAGCACAATTTCTGCTTATATGCGCGCATTTAGTTTATATTTAAATCCGTACATAACCTAGATTAATATAATTATCAAGAATTACTCCTTGAATATAGAATTTGGAAAATAATTATTGATTTTAATTTAAATATTTCAAATTCAAAATACTACACAAAAACTCAAGCGGTTATATATAAAAAATCTACATTTAAAATCTTAATTATCTGTAGGTCTGCAGAGGTCGTGACGGTTTTTCAATCTATATGTATTATTTATAATCTGTGCAAAAAATATAATTGAAATGCGATGAAAGCAAAATTTACAAGCCTTGTATAAAATAAAATAAATATTTATGTCAATCTATTGACAATAAAAATGTATTAATTTCTTATTTAATAAGTCTCGTCAGTTGAAAGAATATTATACAAGATCAAATTGTGAAATAAAATGCTTTCTGTATGGAGTGCTGTTTATATTATTAGAATATTATGTTTATAATGTCCTTAAAACAGACATTAAATATATTTGCATTTATTATTAGGCCGCTGAAATAATGAAAAGCAAATTATTTCTATTATTATTTTTCGTATTAGTTATATGTATACATTTTTCAAATAGAATACAGTATAATAGTAGGTATAAATCACGGTATGATACGAAAATTTTGCAAAAAATTTATAATATATTTGCTTGTTATCTGGCAACAATAGTATCTGTCAATGTCATAGAAAAATTATATGAAATCTGACACATGGGCTTAAGTTTAACAAATGATAAAATAATGGTAATAAGTTCATGTAGTTATTTAATAAGAACGGCACTCCATATTCATAAAATACTTATTGTATGTAAATAACAAAAACTAAACGCTTAAATACTGTCAATTGCGGTTTCAACATTGCCTTAAAGTAATTAAGAATTAAATCTATGTAAAACTAGGCCTAGAGGTTACCATATAAAAAATATTTCTTATGTAAAATATTGCTTTTCAGAATTCCTCATTTTTCCTCATAAGTCTTCATTTTTAGGCTTCGAATACTCCTATATAGTCTAATTAAAAACCTTCGAGACTCGAAATAAATGGCCAAAAACATTACTCACATTTTTATAGACATTTTAAACTGTTATTTTTAATTTTTTGAACGTATTGTATAGTTCTTAATTAATTTTAGGTTAATTTACTAGTTAATCTACAGTTCGTCCGAAAGATGGCGCTTTTATAAAAAAATAAGAAATTGTCTAATGTATATATTTAATAATTTCCGAAAATAACCTTAAAATAGTACTTAATTTTATAATTGAACTTATAACATTATTTAGACGATTATTTTAAATGTTTTGTTCGCTTTATTAATAAAAAAGTAATCTTATGCGTCTAAGCAATGTCCTAGATCTAATAATATCAGATATATAATTAACAAACGTATACATGTTTTTGTAATTTTAAATATTTGTATATGTAATATATTTTTATCTGAATTGCGTGTTTTATTTTACCTTTAACAAATTTATTATTTCGTCGAATTTAGTGGTTACCATGTTTTTTGACGTCAAACGTCTAAAATCGCGCCGAAACATACCGGTACCAGCCTACCAGGTTAAAAAAGTGGACCGTCACGAAAATGTCTATATCATGTTAAGTTAATAATTAAAAACTATTAGTCTTAAAAACAAAATTGTAGTGTGAATAGTTCACTTATATATGTAGTTCGTTGTTAAACAGCGTAAATCTTGTTTTCATTTCAACTTTATATTTTAAAAGCGATTCGCTTACATAGACGTTTAACGTTAAAACCAACGGCCGTGTGCCCCGGCACAGCCCCACCCGATTTTTATAATTACAAGAATAATCAACTTCAAAAACGTTTTCCAATTATAGCATTGGAGCGTTTATGCAGCATAATGCGTAACATTAAATGCTTCAACTACATCCTTCTCTATTCATATATCGAGCACTCTCAAAGCACTAAGTAGTGCTTTCGCTCGATGCGTGCAATTACATGTGCAGTGACAGAACATTAACTAATGTTTCCCTTAAATTTGACATTAAACGAAATGCACTATGCTCTGTAATTAGAAACGCTGCAAGACACTTTTGGATACAGCGCCATCTATAATGTAAGTCATGCACTACGCTATGATCACGGGGGATACAATCTACGGTTCCATTTTTTGGTATTTTACACTCAGATAAAGCTTATCTCTGATAGGAATTGCATTAACAACTTTAAAATAGCTTTTATATATTTTAACATTACCTGCAGACTAGTAAAATACACAAGAAAAATAAAATAAAACCAACATATTAAAAAACATATTTTTATTCACGAATTGCATCACAAATAAGATATGTATAATATATTTACATTAGCACAATTGTTTAAAAATATTTTTACAAAAACTTTTTAGTGTGCAGTTATTATTAGACTTATAATGTTTTTAAGATATAAGATGTACTTATGTATGTATAAAGTAGCATTGCAAACTAAAAGCTGTAAATCGTTATGTTCCCTTGACTGCAAATTGGCTCCATCATCAGATCTACTCCAGACTAATAAAATTGTAGTGCTTTCATAAAATACTCAATGAAAAACTTCGACAGTCATCCACATGATTTTTGAAAGTTATTAGACCCTAATATCTTTACAATGGGATAACCTATAATTATCATCTTTCAAACAAAAAAAGAATCATCAAAATAAGTAGATCCATAGAAATGAAATGAAAATGAAATGAAATGAACGTTCCTTACGACTTACAATTTAACGCATAATTTTTCGATAGATTATCCACAATGTTTTTAATATAAATGAGTGTTTGAGATATTTTATACACATAATATTTAATTTTTAAAAACAAAAAAAACACAAATTTATTGAACGAACATAATTTTTTACAATCAATACCAATTTTAAAAATAAGGTTCGAGATCCATTTTCAATATTCAAGTATACAATACAATATTAAAATTAAATTAAAATGATTTTATTTTATACACGAAATAAAAAGCTTATTACAAAAATCCTCGTATAAAAGTGTTGCGGTAGTTAATTACTCCTATTTCATTTTATTAATGGCAACTCAACTTTTTATATGGCAATAACAACTGTCAAGACAAAAAAAGTGCTTAAAATACCATGATGTACATATTTATTGCATCGGACGGAATTACATTTAAGAATATTTTAAAATAAAAAAAAAGATTAATCAGGTTGCCATCATCAAAATCGGGTTACCTTATTATAAGTTGTTATAAGTTATGTAGTAAGAATTGTAGTACATTTTTGTAGTAGGAAAATTTCTAGATTTATAGACGTATAGCGCATAGACTGATAGTCCCTTAACATACGGTCCGCCGCAAGTGAAGCCACAACTGTATACATGTAGGTGTTAGCAGCACGTTCTTATACACGCATACAAGCACACCGATAATGTTGCTGCTATAAGACATTTACCCTATTAGTGTAGAAAAATTAAAATCTACGAAAAACATACGAACTTTGATGCGTTGCACTGCAGCGACGATCTATGTAAGTAGACAAAATTGTCTACTTTGAAATGGCTTTGCGTGCTCATACTGCGTTTCTAGGTGTAATTATTCAATGTATACTACTGTTCAGATACGCGCATAATATTCATTCAAAATGTTTCAAAAAGTTCCGTGTATAAAAAACCTTTTTAATTTTCTAATTCCTCATACGTTAATATATTATATCAAATTTTAATTTATTTAATTATTAAATTCATCTAAAACAGTATACAATTCCAAAAATCCTAGTCGAAATATTTTCTAAAATCACTTTTTCCTAATTAATTTAGTACGATTTGTTTGTTCTTAAAAAATACACTATTATTTATAAATATTTTGAATATGTCGAATAAACGTGATAATATTTAGCCTGTTTCTGGCAATTATATCTACGTTGACAGCTGTCATATCCATGGTCAAGAAATAAATTAAAAAAAAATGACAGCTGTCATTTATGTCAATATTTTTGAAAATTCTTTACCGCGCTTTTGTTAATAATCTATACTGTATACTAATATATAAAAAAGTAAATTTTATGTGTTAGTTAAATTGTAAGGGGTAATCTCGGGATCTACTGAACCGATTTAAAAAAAATTCACCAATAGAAAGCAATATTATTGCCGAGTTTCATAGGCTATGGAATATTGATAGTATAGAAATGGGCACGGGTCCGTTAGTATAAAAATTAATATAAAAATTTGAAACTTTCAGTATGCTAAGATAGGTTTATAAATTATTAAAAAAAATAAAAACGAAATCGAAAATGTTGAAAACGATTTTTTTCCTATGAATAATGTTATGATATAGTATTTACAAAGAAGCCATACAAATTTTTTTAATAAGGTACTTTTTCAAAATTACGTTTCATAAAATAGCTGCTATCTCCCTCGCACTTATATATATTGGTATGTCTGTCTTACTCGCGTGACATCACATGGCGCCATCTTTAAGTTATTGCTATCTCCCTCTTACTTAAGTAAATTGATACGTCTGTCCTGCTCGCGTAATGTCATTATATTAGTCTTTATCGCGTAATGTCACTTTTGACGCCATTTTTAAAAAACTGCAATGTTTCTTACTAAGTTTTCTTGTAAAGTCCCGTTAAAATTTTATTTCAAATATATTTATTTTATTTTAAATATATTTTCTAGAAATAAATTTCAAATTAATAAATAAAATAGAAATTATGGACTATAATAAATTTATTTGCACCATCTTAGCGTTTTGAAGATGATTTTTAGACGGAAAGAGAAAAGACAGAAAGAGATGAAGCTGGCGCACTGTACTAAAAAAATCGTTCTAAAAGTCTGAAAAATAGATTTATTTTGTTATACTTTTAAATAGACATATCTAAAAGCCGTGTCTTTCATCTCGTGTTAGTTTTCGAAATTTCCAGTTAATATATATTTTCTTAGCTTATATATAACATAGTACCATAGTAGCATATAATACTATCTTAGAGCTAGCAACGGCCTATTCGCTTTGACAGCTGCACGAAGTTTCTTCACTAGAGCTGTAGGTTGTATTAATATTGAGGCTTCTGTGCCTCTCGAACTAATCCTATTCATTTCCTCTTCCCCTCCCTGTGGAAAAAAAAA
>JADANM010005620.1:3679553-3700096 GCA_026213755.1 Eurema hecabe
ACAACTCTACAACAATTTAAAAAATATAAATAAATAAAGTGACAGATACTTTGATAAAAATGAACTGTCAAGTAAAAATTGCGCCGTGCCACGTCGAAATGTCAAACGTCAAGAAAATGGCGCCAGTCATGCGTAAAATTGACCTTATGCTAAAATAGATACTACGCAGTATTTACTACGGTGGGGCTTGCTTTGTTTACCTACCTACGTATTTAAGCCAATATCAGCTAGATATCTATAGATATAGAAGTATAGTTTGTTTGAATTGAATAAGCCATGAAAGATTCTGATATAAGTATATATTTTTATAACCCTGACAGGGTGATGTATCTAGTTTCAAGGAGCTATGTACATTGTGCAATATGAATAAATAAATAAATAAATAACATAGGGGGCAAACGAGCAGGTGAGCCACCAGATGCTAAGTGGTGGGTTGCCGACCTTTTAAAAAGATGTACGCTAAAATTAAAACATTAAAAAAATTGAAACAGTATCCGTTTTGTTGATCTATACTATTAATACAAAGAAGTAAAGTTTGTGTGTTTGTTAAATTGTAAGGGGTAATCTCGGGATCTACTTAACCGATTATAAAAATTCTTTCACCGATAGAAAGCTACATTATTGCCGAGTGTCGGAGTGTCATAGGCTATATCAAAAAAGGATTGTTAACATTATGCCTAACAGCACGGGTCAGCTAGTTACATATAAAAGAGCTTTAATTTTCGATTTTTTTTTTGCTCGGTAACCTTGCGAAGCCGGAAAGAAAGAAATAAAATGTTCAAAAAAATTTTATGTAACATTTTAACGCTCCATCCATATTAAATAATGAAATCAAGATAAAGTTTTCCGGGATCTGGCGTCACTGGTTTTCAAATGTATGTTTCAGAGTTTTGGCGGAAATCTGGCGGCGTCCATTTGTAATTTCAATTGAATGATAGTAAATCAGGCAGTAAATTAGCTAATAAGTGTCCAGGAAATGAAGAATTCGTTCGAGAGTGCATTAGCGCCGTTCCGATTGCTCCAAGATATGTCGAGGTTTTTCGTAAAGTTCACTATCATTTTACGAAAGGCAGAAAGAAAAAACTTATAAGTTTGCGACTGAAGGACATTTTATCCATGGTCAAGAAATAAATTATAAAAAAAAATGTATGTTTGAACTTTGAAACGCGTGCGAAGCCATATTAGGTAGCTAGTTAAAATTCTAATACGAACACAAAACAACTCCCACTATTTCACTCTTTAAATTATTATTGTAAAATTATTTACACAAAAACCGTTATAGGTATTTCAAACTAAGAACACACGTATCGACTTTACTTCAACACAATTTCAATAAAAACATTTTATCGAACTATATATTAAAAACATTTTAATACAAAGTCTTATCAAATACCAAAAAAACAGAAAGCAATTAATAGTCTAATTACTTCTCTGTAAAATTTTATTACGTACTAGCTGTGCCCGCGACTTCGCCCGCGTAGAAAAGTGACTTTGGGCAGTATTTTTGAAAATGCCTAACCCGCGCCAACAAACGTTCAGCAAGTTCAACGTGATTCTTTAAATTGCCATAACTTTTTTATTGATTAACCGATTGACATGAATTAAACATTAAATGTTAAGTGAAGCTTACCACAATATATCATTGAAAACCCCATCTAGATAGGATAAGCCGTTTCTGAGATTAGCGTGCACAAACAAACAGACAAACAGACAAAAATTCCAAAAATCATTGTTTTGGGTTCTATTGCATTAATAAAGGTCTCCTATAATATTTTTTCTCATATATCTTACATGTACAGACAGCGACTCGTTACGTTTTTATTATATCTATATTATATTACATTATATCTATACTAATATTATATAAAGCTGAAGAGTTTGTTTGTTTGTTTGTTTGTTTGAACGCGCTAATCTCAGGATCTACTGGACCGATTTGAAAAATTATTTTTTTATTGAATTGACCATTTATCGAGAAAGGCTTTAGGCTAAATAACAACACGCTGCGACTAATAGGAGCGCAGATATAATGGAAAATATGGAAAAAACGGGAAAAATAATTTATCTTTGAGGGCTTCCTTTGCGTGCGCTGCGAAAACTGTTCAAGATACAAAAATAATATGTATGAAAGAGTTATTCCTCTTTAAATGATCTAAAAAAAGTCCGCGACAGTATATGTCTATCTTCTTAGATTGACTCACTATAACATAATTAGAAATTGATCCGACGGGGACGAAGTCGCGAGCAACAGCTAGTGTATAGATATAGATAAATAAATAAATAAATAAATAAAAATGGGGACTTTCTTTTAGTATATGTCTATTTATGTAAATTGATTCACTATAACCCTTTTTATGATAATCCATTTTATTTGTACAACATAATCTATGCTAATTTTATAAAGAGGTAAAGTTCGTGTGTTTGTTAAATTGTAAGGGGGTAATCTCGGGATCTACTTAACCGATTTTAAAATTTCTTTCACCAATAGAAAGCTACATTATTGCTGAGTGTCATAGGCTATATAAAAAAAGGATTGTTAACATTATGCCCAACAAAGTGGGCACGGGTCACAAAGTGTTAACTAAATATATTTTACACTAAAGAACAAGTACAAAATCACTTTCTGCCGCGCACTGTTGTTTTATGGAACAGCCTACCATCTGCTGTCTTCCCTATTAATTATGACCTGCAATCATTTAAGAAGAGAGCATACTTCTTCCTAAAATTAAGGCCGGCAACACGCTCGTGAGACCCTCGCGAGCGCTCATGGGCGGAAGTGGTTACTTTCGATCAAGTACCCCTCCTGCTCGTTTGTCCGCTTTATTATAAAAAAAAAAAAATCACGGACGTCACCTAGTGCAGATTATTTTTTTCTTTGCTACCAAACACACAGAAACCCAATCTTGTAAGGTGAAAAAAATGAAATCATATTTTAGAAATTATTTATTTACTAACATTAAAAATATGCCGATATCTACAAGTTGTTATTAACATACACTTAATTTAAACACATAAGGTCAAATATAGCTTGGCTTGTAAGCGTTTAAAAACAACCTATTTGTAGATATGAGAAAAAAAAATTTAAATACACTTGAATTGAGAAACCTCCCCTTTTTTTGAAGTCGGTAAAAACAGTTCTTTACAACATAATATACTGTCGAAAAATAAAATACATACTATGATTCAATCTATGCCTTACAAACAGCGTATTCCAATAACAGAGCATAGTACGACATGTCGATCAATGTCAAATTAAAGAAAAACATTTGTTAATTTTCTGTCACTGCACATGTAATTGCACGCATCGAGCCAAAACACTAATAAGTACTTTTGAGAGTGCTCGATATATGAATGAAAAAAGATGTAGTTGAAACATTCAACTTAAGCGTTATGCCGCATAATGCGCTCTAGAGCTGTAATTGAAAAACGCAGCATAAAATTTCCATTGTTGCAGGTTTTCAGTCCCAAGTAAATAGTGATGTGGTAGAGTCGAGTTCTTACAATTAAAAGTTAGCCAAGATTACATTTTTATTTAATATCAAATTGCCTTTATATAAATAAAGTTTCAAAACAAGAAATTTTTCATAAGACACTCAAAACACAAAGAATGGGTGATTCCTGTGTGTAAAGGGTTCAAAAATCACAAAATTGGTATGACGTAGTAGCCCCTGTATATGATTTAGAAATTTGCCAATTCATGCATTTCATTTTAAAAATCCTACGAAGCATACAGTGTCATTAGTGTATATTAAAATAGTAAGGTAAAAAAATACAGATTTATATTACAATCTAACAAATATTTC
Organism: Eurema hecabe; assembly: GCA_026213755.1. Taxonomy (NCBI): domain Eukaryota; kingdom Metazoa; phylum Arthropoda; class Insecta; order Lepidoptera; family Pieridae; genus Terias; species Terias hecabe. The sequence goes on from JADANM010005620.1 coordinate 3,683,354, forward strand.
ATAATCTTACAACAGAAAGTAATGTTATGATCGATAATATTTGAACTCCAAAGCCTAGATATACAGTGGTGTACGGCTAATTAGAAACAACAACAAAAAAGTAAAAAATACGACATGAGAAATATTATTTTTTATAAAATATCCACTATCTATAGCAGTGGTTCTTAACCTTTTAAACATGAGGGACCATTTGTTAAAATTTGTCTTTTGTCATGGACCACCTATTTGCTTTATGAGTATACCTACATTATCTGAGTGCCAATAAATAAACGCTTGTTCTATGTATCTATAAAAAAATGTATAAAATTATTGAATATATAAATATTGCATACTCTTTACTAATTTTTAAATTGTTGCTTCTTATAATTTTTTTAAATTGTGATTGCTTTGCAGACTACTTGGGATTCTTCCAGGGACCACCAGTGGTCCGTAGACCACCGGTTAAGAACCACTGATCCTATTAATGGATAAATTATCAATTAGGATCGTATTAGATCGTATATGCATTCCAGGGGGATTGACTAACAAACTTAGACCAATGCTTCAAATAGCTTGCTTTGACTGGTGTTATTTTTATTGAGACTTTTTTATTAAGAATTTTACATTACGTCGAGGACCATCGTGTTTCTTATTAACCGTCCACCACTGTATATGTGAATCTTCGAGTACACGAAAATAATATTGAGTAAGAACTTTCATCTTTCATCAAAATACAAAACTAATATTGGACTATGTGTAATGTTTTTTTCTACGCCCAATACCAGCACAACTTTTTATGTACCAAACTAAATACAACTAAATTTGGGAAAAGTATATCATCAAATTCAACTTGGAGAGATTCAGTCGTACATGGGACACCATGTAGAGTTAATGGTCCTGCCATTTCAAGCTTGTGTTTTTTCTTATTACATACATATGTTTAGAAGTGCCCCACAACTCAACCCATAAATGTCGTTTTCTTTCCCGTATAGATCATTGAATCAATAAAAAAGAGAGTAATCTTCTTGCATGGCAAACTTGAAAAAGCAACACATCTATACATATATAAATAAATTGCTGTTTGTTAGTCTCGCTAAAACTTGGAAACAGATGAACAGATTTATCTTGAAATGATTGTTGAGATCTAGGGAAGGTTTAAAAGGTGGTAAACATTTGATTAATCACTGAGAAAACCATAAAACAACCGTTTTCTATTTCCCACACAAACTTTTATTGAAGCAGTACAAAGCCTGTTGAACTTCAATAAATCATTGAAAACTATTGCAATTTTAATATAAGTAGGATATACTGTGTAAATATTAAAGGAGCCTTTTACACTAGACTACTAAAAGTCTTTATAGTTGAGCTCTGAGAAAACTATATGTATTGTCCGATCATTATTGTTTATATTTCTCGGAGTGTGTTTTTTACCTTTAAAACTCAATATCACAGTCAAACCTGTCACATATACTGTAACAGGTATGAAAACCTCTATGGTGACTGCAATTTTTTTTTTAAATATCACTTACAAGCCAGCTTTAAACACTTAATCACCGAAACTATTAAACTATTTCACTTATAAACATGTATACAGTCTTTTAGCCACAGATATCACCTTGCAGTCCTCGATCAACCTTTTAGTATATATAATCTGTAAAAAGGAAACATTGTTTATTGAAAAATTTTATTTACATATTTGAATGTGGTGCGTCATTATCTGTACAAGTATATATTAGATATAAAGAAAAGTTTAGGATGATTGTAATGACAATATATAACATAAGTTTGATAATTTAATACAATTATTAATCATTTCATGACGCACACATAATTTGTTCTTAATACTTTAGTGATATAATATTTTATGACTATACAAAAAAATATATGGAAAGTTTCCTAGTTGGCTTATTACTTTTATGTATTAATAACAAATTTAAACTCACCTCAGCACTCCATGGGAGCAATAGAATTTGAGTTGTCTCCGTAACCGCTCAAACTTCCTTGGAACTCTATACCGCTAATTTGACTATCTGCATTAAACGATGCTCCATACGAATCATTGCTAGGAGCGTATGTAGATTCAATATTCCCATCTGTAGAGTCCGTTGGCGCCGCATCAGGCTCTGCCCAATTAATTTTGAACCTGGTCACTCTCGGCTCTGAAGCTAGAATATTCCTCACAACTTTATCGAACTGAGGTTTCGCTGGTGGATTTTCACGCAACTCCGGTTCACTTTCACTGTACTCGTTGTTTATGAAGTAACCGACGCGGACGAACTCCTGGCCTCTGTACGAACATGTTAATAGTACTACTGTTACTCCTAGAGCGTCGTTTTCAGGTATACGCGTCACGTCTGGAGGTGGTGCTTGGAAAACAAACATGTGTCGACCCTCGGGTATTGGGCCAACGTATATTGTGTCTAATACTTGATCGTGCTCCTCTGTTTCCGCTGATCCAACGTATATCATCCGCCATTCGAGGTCTTCCTTCAATTCTTCTATACATTCGAAGGTCAGCTCAAATTGAAAGGGATTGAGAAAGGGACTAGGATTGTCCAACACCACGACGTTAGTTATATGAACCTTTGCCATTTTCTAAACTGCAACGCAAAACGGTTCTCTGCCTTGATTACGAATGAGATATTTCGTTTAAGCTAATGAGATCAACTCGATTTTATAATTTAAATTGCGATAACGTCTTCAATCAAAAATTTAGGTTTAGAAAAACGCCGATTTCCGATGACAGTGACAAATATTTTGGCGGTTTAAACGAGTCACGTGACCAAATAAAGCGGCAAAAGCGCCTCTTGCGGTAGGCAATCTAAACACGATTAAAAAAAATCTGACAGAAGAGATGTTCTGATGTCAATATTTTGTTTCTAGATTTAGTTACTTTAGAAGACCCGCAAATTATAAAACAATAAGCACAGACAAATAAACAACTGCAAGGATACTAGATATAAATAAACTTACCAAAAAATCTGTCTCAAAGAATTATTATCACTATATAAAAACCTCACGTCTTGTCAAAAACTAATATCACAATTAACTTGTCAAATGTCACTTTTCAACAGTTGACAATTGACATAATCATATGTTAAAGATGAACAGCTGAAACTAACTTTTTTGCCATGTATGTTAAAAAATAAAAATATAAACAACCGTTTAATTTTTATTAAGTTTGTTGTACTAGTCTATTAGTTTTATTAAATTGAACGAATTTATGTAATAAGAATGAATTGAATGATTATTTTTATTGAAAAAATAACTTAAGTGATATTTTTACTTAATTTTTTGAAACTATTTAATTATGCCCAAAATATAAAACTTTGCCAATGTAAATAGAAAGGTAAATAGGCAGTTCAAAATGTTATGTGTACTAAATATCTTCATGAATGTATTTAAAAAGTTGTGTACCTTGAGTTAGAAGTCTTTTTATTCTTACTGAAAACTGAATTAAAAAATTAGAAATGCCTGTGTTTTGGCTTTTGATCAAATTTCTTATGTCATATTAATTTTTATACATAGCAATCGTGAATTGGTAGTCCGCAAACTGGCAAGGACCAATGGCTCCTAAGTCGGTAAGTACTAAGTCCCAATATGTTGTTGTTACGTTGGTGACTGATGTCATTCGTAATCCTTAAATTTATTAATTATTTATAGAGACTGTAGCTATTCGAAATAAGGATATGTATCGTTAGTGTAATGAAGGTCGGGCGTTGTTTTAAATGCACATCCAGCTAGTGAAACTGGAACTTCCATACATCGTAAAGTATGAACATTTTTATTTTGTTTTTATAATTATTTTTGTTTATATAGCTAATGTAGAATTATATCAGCTATAAATCTTTAATAAAGCTTTCGTAGGCTTGTATACTTTGTCTTGTGTTCAATAATATTAATTGTAATTATTGATATAAAAACGACTTTCACTGTTAATAACGGCGTATAAATATTTCTTTATTGAGTCACTCTTGTTCCTTTAATTAATGCAGCCGTCATGAACGCGAAATTGGCTAATCGTTTGTTGCATTTTAATTTACCCAAGGCTTATTGCGTAGACTAGTACGTAAAGAATTAAAACCGGGCCCCCGCAACACTGTTTTTAAGCGAATTTTTAAGCGCGATTATTAATTGATTTGTTAAAACTAGAGTAATTTATAGCTATAGAGTTTGTTTGTTTGAATGCAAAACTCAGGAACTAATGGTTCGTATTGAAATGTATGTGTTGGATAGTCAAGAAATAGTCTGTGACAGTATAAGTTCTCTAATAACAAATCTATATCTTCTAAGAAAGATTAAATTTTTCATCATAATATCTATTATTATTATTGAGAGAGATCCCCAACTGTTTTATGATGTAGTAAAACTTATGAGTCTTAAAAGTTAAAAACTAAAACAGGAAATGACTTTACTTTAGGACCACTTAAAGTTTAAAATTTCATGCTTTCCAAGTCGAAACAATTAGCAATCACCAAAAATAATAAAAAAAATTATATAGTAAAATTGCAACACCTATATGGTCACATTGCCTCAGAATTTTCCCATATTTGGGTAAATTATGCTCTACAAAAATAATCTTTAAAACTTTATTATGCTAGTATATAGTCCTATTATTTCTTTATTTAATTATATTTTATGCCTAGCTGTTGCTTGCGACTTCGTCCCCATCAGATCTATTTCTATTATTTTGTTATAGTGAGTCAATCTTAGAAGATAGACATATACTGTTGCGGACTTTTTTTAGATCATTTAAAGAGAAATAATTCTGTCATACATAATATTCTTGTATCTTGAACTGTTTTCGCAGCGCACGCAAAGGAAGCCCTCAAAGATGAATAATTGTTCCCGTTTTTTCCATATTTTCCATTATATCTTCATTCCTATTAGTCGCAGTGTGATGTTATGTAGCCTAAAGCCTTCCTCGATAAATGGTCAATTCAATAAAAAAAGAATTTTTCAATTCGAACCCTTCTGGTTATCCTAAGATTAGCGTATTCAAACAAACAAACTCTTCAGCTTTATACAGGGTTGATACGACATATGGGCATTAAATTTAATCACGTATACTATTACCAATTTTCAGACCGTACTCAAAAAATCATTAAAATAGCATCAGTAGTTTAGCCGCAATAAATTTTCTAAGTTTTTGCTATTTAATGACACGATGTATCTGCACTAATCAGCTGTGAGATTCTATCCAAGGGTCATACACATTAAAATTACATAAACAAAAGGCGTTGCCGCTCTTGTCTTTGCATCACAATTTCTAAAATGCAAGAAGTTATACGAAAATGACTCTTATACGAGTGTAATAGGGAAGACAGTGTGAGCAAAACGTCGCTCGCCCCGCGCCCGCTCGTCTACGTCATCATCGGCCGGCGCGCGGTACAACTACCTACGCGACGTTGCCAAACTTCTTGAGGTCAGTGAATTTTATTTACAAATGGCGTTACTTTTTTCTCTAAATTATAATATATTTAGTTTGTTCCGAAAAAACAAAAACCTTATTTTTGTCACTATTTTTTTTTATCAGTTTCTAATTAATACTAAACGCGGTTAGTACACGTAGTATAATTTAATGCCCCTCAGTCGTATCAACTCAGTATATTAGTATAGATGTTTTTAGGAAGAGAATATTACTCTTCAGGTCTGACACATACATTTCTTAACTTACTGTATGTTAAGTAAAATAATGGTACATTATTTTAATTTAATATATTATTTATATAATTTTTTTTTGTAAAATAATGTACCATTATTTTCAGCCTGTCTGAATGCAGGAGACACAATGTCATCCGGGCGGGACGAAGGCCCTGTATACTACAGAGAGATTCAGAAAAATGCGTATCTCAAACGTATTCCTGATGAAAACAATGGCAAGCTTAGACCTCTTGTGCACAAGGTAGTTATTATACATAGTTTTCCAATTAAAACACTAGAGAGCATTATGTGGTATAATGCTTAATGTTGAATGTTTCAACAACATCTTTCTCATATATCTATTCGTATATCAAGCACTCTCAAAAGTATTAAGTAATGCATTCACTTGATGCCTATAATAATTACATGTGCATTGACGGAAATTTGCAAATATTTTATCTTTAAGTTGGCATTGATTGAAATGTAACAATGTTGTACTTCAGGATGCCAATTTTAACACAGCACCATGTAATCTTACAATGGGTAATCAAAGCTTATGTTATGGCTAGATAATAGATTAATCACTTATAAATAATTGAAGTTTGTAAATACATACATATAATACATAGCAACCCCAAAAAAATACAAAAAAGTTTTATTAAATCTATTTGATTATGGAGTGATTCGTTAATTATATAAAATAACTATTTAATATAACCCTATTGTCTATTTTAAAAATAATAAATCCGAAAAAAATACATAGTTACACAAATTTTTTTAAAGGTGGGTAACACAGTTTTAAGGCAATGTAATGTGTTGCCAGACATTGACTAAAATTTCTCAATTTTATTATGAATTCAACCTGTTGATGAAGCATGCAAGCCAAGTAAAGAACAAACAATTAATTAGTAAATCACAACACTATTTCAGAAGCCACCTCTCAAACCGATGTGGACATTACTCTGTGTGCACAACGGTAAAGTACCATATCTGGAACAGTACCCACAACAGGACTGCCCATCGACTCACGCGCACAAACCAATATGGCGGGCGTGCCTCAAGTCAGCGAGGCACGTGACAGCAAGTGTCAAACCGCACCTCGGACAGGAGTATGACTTTCTGGTGGATACAGAGAGCGGTCCTGTCAGAATGCTCGCTCCTGATTGGTGAGTTTTGTTTTTTTTTAATTATTTATATACAACTAGCTGTGTCCCGCGGTTTTACCCGCGTACTTCTTGTTCCCAGGGCTATATCGGGCTGTAAGCTAGCTTCTTATAATCTTCTTATTCTATCTTTTAAGTTGGATCAAACTGCACATGGTGTGCAAATTTAATTTCAAATTTGTTCAGTAGTTTAGGAGTTAATCGCGGACACACAACGTGGCACCGGGCACGTAATTTATATATACTAAGATTAAGATAATACTTCAGGAAATTTGTTTTCTTAACACAGCGCCATCTAGTCGCAAGCTAAGCAGAGTTTGTGTTATAGCAACTGGATAACGGATACATTACAGATACACATATACTTTTTAGTAAATATATATTTATATATTATGTATAATTCATGAGACCCATAGAAACATGAATTAGAAATTTATTTGTTTATTTGGCTTCGAACCTTTGGGCACAGGAGACAGTTGCTATCGTTGCACCAAGCGATGATCTTTCTCAGACTTATTTCTCAGGCTGACTATCTGTGTACCAAATTTCATAACAATCGCCTGAGCAGTTCTGGCGTGGCAGACAGACAGACAGCGATACTTTCACATTTATATTATTCTAATGACCCGGCTTTGTTCACATATATTATGCATGTATTATACTTTCCTCTTGAATCACTCTATCTTCCAAAAAAACGCACGAGAATCGGTTGCGTAGTTTTAAAAGATTTAAGCATATTATGTACATAGGATAAAAGGTACAGAGAAAATTAAAATTTAAACAATAACATCTAGCCTTCAGGAATAAAAACACAACTTTTAATTTTCTTTATTCAGAATAAGTGTAACTTAATGTTGTACCACTTTATAATTTAACTATTAATTAGTAGGTAATTTGTAAAATAAAAAAAATATTAATAACAATAATAATAAAATTTATAATAGCAAGAGATAACGTCAACTTACGAGCAGAGAAAATTGGTTATCATCTTGTTTTTTAAACCAGAACACGTATCAGAAAAAATGTCAATGCCATCGATTAATGAGTCTACATATTTTGTTTACAAAGTTTGTATACAATGTAGTGAAATCTATCTATACATATAATAAAAACGTAACGAGTCCCTGTCTGTACATGGAAGATATATGAGAAAAAATATTATAGCAGACCTTTATTAACGCAATAGAACCCAAAACAATGATTTTTGAAATTTTGGTTTGTTTGTCTGTTTGTTTGTGCACGCTAATCTCAGAAACGGCTTATCCCATCTAGATGGGGTTTTCAATGATATATTGGTGGTAAGCTTCACTTAACATTTAGTGTTTAATTCATGGCAATTTAAAGAATCACGTTGAACTTGCTGAACGTTTGTTGGCGCGGGTTAGGCATTTTCAAAAATGCTGCCCAAAGACACTTTTCTACGCGGGCGATGTCGCTGGCACAGCTAGTATTTAATATTTTATTGTTTTTTCAGGGACGCGATGCAAGATTGGGTGACCACTCTCCGTACTAAATTGCACGAGCTACGTATTCTACCCCGCGGTGAGAATGTGTATGGAGCCCCCCCAGCCGCCCCCCCGCCCCGCGCCGCAGCTAGAGACCCCACTTCACCGTTACCCCCCACACCACCTGTGCCTGTTGATAGGTGAGTATAGAGGGGTTGATGATTTGTAAACCCCCTTCCCAATAAAACAGGTGCTTTAGATTAATAATATAATAATTATACTTCTTTATTTGAGTAAGATTAAATACATATAATATGAACCCATAGGCTCCCGAACTAGTGATAAACTGTATTTCAGGAGCCAGTGGCTTCTCCTATTTGAACAAGATGATAAGATACATACTCAGATCGAGAAACTATATAAAAAAAAGAATATACATATTATACCAAAGAAAGGTGTTTGCGAAATATAAATAATTGCCAAATATATTAATTGAGTGTGTGTGCGCGTGTTAGCGTGTGAATTGCTAAATAGGTTATTGAAAATTAAATTAATATCTTTTTAGGTTAAGTTAGATTGCCTGTGCCAATCTGTGCCCGTTGATTCATGGGAGTTTAGGGCGGGGGGGTTAAATAGAAAATGTGATTATTTAAGTTTTAATGGGGCCTTAATGGTTAAAAGAGCAAAATGAGTAGCTTTTTAATTACCCTCCACCACTAAAGTACCTGTTGATAGGTGAGTTAAGGGGGGTTTGAGGAGTTGGAGGGGGTTAAAAGAATAAGCTCCCCCCAATACAATGTATCTTCTATTTAGATTAAATTATAACTTTTTAGGTTAGCTGTGCTTATAGATAGGTCAGCATAGTTGGGCGTTGGGGAGTTGGAGGGGGGGTTATTATATTTAATTTACCCCTCCCAATATAATTTAAAAGGTGCATTTAGTTTAGAAAGGAGGATTGTATATCAGAAATATAATATAATAATATTAAATAAATAGCTTTGTGGGCTAAGTCAGATTTTCTATTGCCGTAACCACTACGATCTCTGCATCTATAATCTATATATTTTTTATCTTACATTTCAGGGTGCCCGGTATAGAATTAGGTCCAAATATCCGTCCTATAGCGCAAACAGCTAACGACAGCGCAGAAAACACCAACACTACAAACACACAAACTGTCACAACAGAAACAACTAGAACGACAGCCATCACTAGCAACGTAACTCCAAACACATCTGTCACTGTCAGAAACGTCAACGTCAACGGCGCCGTCAACCTGACAGATGTCAGCACGACACCCGACTCGCTGGCGAATGTGAGGAGCTTGCTAAACGTCAACACGACGAACGTCAATTCGGTGTTAAATGACATAAGTGTGACTACGTCACTGACGAATGTCAAGAACGCTTTAAACAGTATAGTGACGTCAGATGTCGATATTTCGAACTGGGATGCTCCGTTGTCTTTGCCAAGCACAAGTCGCGAGAAAATCGAGTCGAAAAGTGTTGCCAGGATATGCGGGCAGAGCGTGTGTCTAGATGACTCGATACTGAAAAGGACTGCGCCGGATGATGATGAGTTTTTCGCCGAGATAGATAAAGTCAGCGATACGACCGATGATTTGGATGATTTTTCGTATACGCAGCGGTTCTGCGTCACAGATAATAACAGAAACGAGGAAGAAAGGTAAGAGATTACATTATCTTAATATAAATAAATTACGTGTCACGTTGTTTGTCCGCGATTGACTCCTAAACTACTGAACCAATTTTAAATTAAATTCGCACACCATGTGCAGTTTGATCCAACTTAAAAGATAGGATAGCTTACATCCCGGTATTGCCCCGGGAACGGGAACTACGTGATATAGTTGTTAAACACAAAAATCTATATTATAATAATTAATAGCTAAACATATGACCTGAAAAAGTTAGAAAAATAAATTATATTTTTATTAATAAAACACATTTTTATGGTTATATATCTTCAGAATTAATATATGAATGCACATAAAGAATTTTTGAATTAAGTTTACACCCGCATATTGATTATTATATTAATAAACAAATAAAAACTTCTTTATTTTCAGTAACTTTGAATACAAATAAGCCTATGAGCCCATAGGTTCACTAGCTATAATGTCAAACTTTAATTCGGGAGCCAGTTGCTTTTCCCATTAAAAACAAATTGGTTCAAAGCTCTTAAAATCAAAACATTTAACAACACTTTTATTTTGACTATCGTTTTGTATGACTTGTCTTAATAAAAAGTGTAGGTGTAGTTTACACCGAGTTTCCAATTGTAGCACTAGAGCACATTATGCGGCATAATGCTCAACATTGTATTTGTCAACAACAGCAACGCTTCGCATTGTGCGAGCACTCTCAAATGAAATTTACGTTCTAATTTTAAATTCTAAACGTAATCGCATTATGCTCTGTAATTGGAAGTATAGGATTCTGTCACAAGACCATAATGTCAGTTTCTTTAAAATGGTCTTTACCTATATTGCTTATTATTTATGGTTAGCTCTACAGTGGTCTAAAAACGTAGTTCTTTTTTAAAATAAGGCATGTATAAAAATAGTATTATTGTTTTTTCAGTCAACCCCAAAACAAGAATATAACAGTCATAGAGGTCTCAAATAAAGTCCCTCACACCGCTATACCGATATTAGGAACAGATACCAATATATTTGACTTTAATTTCAAACAAAACCTCACCATAAAACCGACCACGAACCAACCCGAGTTCGTGAACATAGTCAATACGGAAACCACGGATAATAGATATGGAACCATCTTCAATAAGGACTCTGAGTACGGCCATATAAGTCTGACGACAACTGTCAATGTGACGGATGACAGGAGCGACGCGGCGTTGACAGCTGACAGGGGTGACGTTAAAGTGACAGGTGACAGGGGTGGAGCTGTCAATGTGACAGGTGACAGCGTGTACGAGAGGCTATGTATGGCGTCCACGTCTAATGTGTCGCCCGTTTCGGTGAGAAGACTTAGAAGCGAAAATAACAGGAAATCTTCTTTGCCGAATTTGGAGTTAGAATCGGCGTATGAGTGTTTATTCCCTAGTCAAGATAATAGTAGAACTAACGGCGATGCTAACGTTCGAAATTCAAATCCAAATTCGAATGCCGTTACGAATTCAAATGTGAACGTTCCAAATTCAAATTCGAATGTTACTAATGGAACGAATTCAAATGGGATTTCGAGTGTTCCAATTTCAAATAGGAATATAGAATTGACCAGGTTAAGGAGTAATATAGAGAGATCGCACAGTCAGAATGCATATGACAGCGGACCGAGAGTTAGAGAGAGAAGGGTTGTGAATAATAGTCCACAGAGAGAGAAAAACGGTGAGTTTTTCTTTATTCACCTTTTTGTACAGATCTGTGGACCTGTTGATATAGACCCTAGTTTTCCAATTTCAGCACTAGAGCGCATTATGAGGCATAATGCTTAACATTGAATGTTTCAACTACATCTTTCTTCATTCATACATCAAGCACTCTCAAAAGCATTGAGCTCAAAATCTTTTGCTCGATGCGTGCAATTACATGTGCAATGTACAACCCTTTTTTCCAGTTAAAAAGTAGCCTATGTCCTTTCTCAGGCTCTAGATTATCTGTGTACCAAATTTCATTATTGATTAATTAGTTTTTCGTGAAAGCAAGACATATACTTTCGCATTTAAAATATTAGTATAGATATTTTCATTTTTCTTCATTCCAGAGAAACCAGCACCAACCAATATCCAACAAAAACCAATATGGCGGCGTGGTTTGACAGAATTATCATTACTGACTAGACTTAAAAGTATAGGATTGAAGCGGCAAGAAAGTCCAACCAGAGAGTGTGATATTGAGAGGTAATTAATAATCATTTTATTCATTACATAGTGTAAAACTATGTCGGTTTCTTCTGTCTGTCCATATGTATGCTTGTATCTTTAAAACTATGCAATCGATTTTAATGCGATTTTTTAGATGACACTTTTCTACATCCACTCATCCATACAACGTATAACAGAAATGTGTGGTCATATTTTTGCGTTATGTTCAGATGCTCATAGATAGTCTATATACAAGTCCCGCATTAAAATAAACATATTTGAGATTTATTATTTTATTAATTCATCAATTAAATCGATAACATAAAGATCACAACAATAGTGTTACATCACTTTTCGAATTCTAATGACAGAGACAGCAGTAACTTTTTCAATGAAGTGCATTGTCATAGGGTCATGCGGTCATTGACACGTAACAGCTGATAGCTCTAAAGTGATGTCGTAGCGTCGATCAATTTAAATATCGATATGCTAGTTAATAGAAATATAAAATCAATATCTTGATTTTAAATAGTTCAAATGAAATGAATTTTTAATACATTAATTTAAAATTAGGTATTAATTGAGATCCTTAAATATGATTATATTATTTGTGATATTCTTAGGTGACTGATATTATTTAAAATAATATAATTCAAAGGTGACTGACTGACATAGTGATCTATCAACGCACAGCCCAAACCACTGGACGGATCGGGCTGAAATTTGCAGTGCATGTAGATGTTATGACGTAGGCATCCGCTAAGAAAGGAATTCCCGAAATTCCCACGGGAACGGGAATTAGCGGGAAAAACTTTTGTATGAAAAAATCAGAACCGCTTACGTTAGACGCTTGAAATTTGGCATGTAGGTGCCTTCTTAAAGGTTATTTGCAACAGGATATTGAAAAAATCTAGGAAAAAAGGATTATAAGGGAGGAAAGGGGGGTCAAAGTTTATATGAAAGTCCACGCGGACGGAGTCGCGGGCAACAGCTAGTTTAAAATAAAAAACTAAGGTCCACATTGCAAGACAATCTCCTTTAATATAATAAAATGACAATTGACATTTTACATAGAACATAGACTGAATACACAATGATTGACAACGCATTTTTGTTACACGTTGTATATGCACACACCCATGTCTCAGTTCATCAATAAATGCATACACCTACACATCCTAAGAAACTTTCTCAATAATAATTTTCAAAATTTTGATTTTCAGAACGGTGACGTCACCGACGAAAGTGGTCCGCCGTCCGCGCACCGGCGCAAGAGTGGATAGTGTTAGAAGAAGAAGCAACTCTTTAAGTAATGGTGAGTCCTATACAGTGTGTTACAAAAAAAGTGTCCTATCCGAAAACCTCGTACTATATTCAGAGTATCTACTCCGAATGCAAGCGTCGTCGATATCGAAAATTTTTGATACTGCTAACCGAGCTATGAGACTTAATATACTCTAATAAAGAATCGGATCGCACATCAGTTTATCGGAATGTTATCGAAACAGAAACAAAACAGTTTTTATATTAATTCGAAGTTGATCAAAAACTGTATCGAAAATGATAAAAATCGACATCGATTGTGTTCGGAGTAGAGCTTCAGCTAGGTCCTTAATTTGCTATCGTTTTGAAATAATAATATATTATTATTATTCAAAATTATCATTTTATTGGATACAACATTTGTAAAGGGCGGCCTTATCACTTACGAGTGATCTCTTCAAGGCAATAAATAATAAATTTTTCCCAAAAAAAAAAGTAAAATTGTAAATAAAATTGCAACACCGGCTCGCGTCTATGTTGAGACCCTTAAGACTACCCTATAGCCCTGCTAGCTATAGGGTAGTCTTAAGGGTCTACGAACTATACTGAAGTTGCCAGCATTTGTGATTTTCCTTGAAATTGTGTTAATTTTTCACTAGAAACATATAACATAGAAAGATATAACGCCACATAAATATAAAACACTCGAAAGCGCGCGTAATAGAGGTGAGGTCACTCGACGCCACAAGGGGGCGCGTCAGTCGCTTCCCGAACCCCGACTCGCATCGCACGCGCTGCATTTAGCTTATGTTAGAAGTAATTTGTTTTACAAGTTTTGTTAATTAGAAGTAAATAATTGTAATAAATAACATTATAATCTTTAAATTTTATTGCATTCTCAATTTTTGCCCGTGTACATTAAGAATGATATATGTTTTTTTTTTCTTTAAACTTCTTTATTTTATGCGATCTGTTTAAGCGACATTAAGCTAGATTTTAATTATTTTTTCTTAAAAAACAAAGAATGATATGGAAATGATTTTGTATGTATTGTAGTTAGCGGGGCGATCCCCTGGGTGGGCGTATGAATTTATTTTATGAATACAAGTTTACGAAAATACATTTCAATGTCAATTATAATTAACTAGCTGTTGCTCGCGACTTCGTCAACGTCGGAACTATTTCTATTATTATGTTATAGTGAGTCAATCTTAGAAGATAGACATATACTGTCGCGAACTTTTTTTAGATCACTTAAAGAGAAATAATTCTTGCATTCATATTTCTTGGTATCTTGAACCGTTTTCGCAGCGCACGCAAAGGAAGGCCTCAAAGATGAATAATTTTCCCCGTTTTTTCCACATTTTCTATTATATCTTTGCTCCTATTAGTCGCAGCGTGATGTTACGTAGCCTAAAGCCTTCCTCGATAAATTGACAATTCAATAAAAAAATAATTTTTCAATTCGAACCACTAGATCCTGAGATTAGCGCGTTCAAACAAACAAACAAACAAACTCTTCAGCTTTATATATTAGTATAGATATAGACTATAGATTTATTATACTTTAGGTTCGCCGGTACCTGTTTACCAGTACTTAAAATCATAGGAAAATTTGTATGTATCATTTGTGTTCCCCTACAGCGGGTGGGGCGGTCCCCCCGGGAGGTTTTGTCCCCGCGGGGGGTTTGGTCCCCGCGGGTGCGTCGCTCCGCTCGCGGCAGGCGGGCGGGCTGCGCGCGGAGCAGGCGCGCGGCGCGTGCGCACCCGCCGCCGTGCCCGCCCGGGACCCGCCGCTGCTCGCGGACTACGAGAGGGCTGTGTGGTGAGTGGAGGGCTCTAGGGGTTGATTTATTAATGGGGGGGGGGGGGGGGTTAAAATTAAAAACAAAAAATAAAAAAAAAAAAAAATTAAATCTGTGAAAAAAATACAAATTTTGATGCGATGCACCGCGGTGACGGTGTACGTAAGTAGACAAAATTGTCTACTTGGAAATGGCTTTACATTGCGTGCTCATAGTGCGCTTCTAGGTGTTATTAAAATCTCTACATACAATAAAAACGTTACGAGTCCCTGTCTGTACATGGAAGATAAATGAGAAAAAATATTATAGGAGACCTTTATCAACTCAATAGAACCCAAAACAACGATTTTTGGAATTTTTGTCTGTTTGTTTGTGCACGCTAATCTCAAAAACGGGTTTTCCTATCAAGATGGGGTTTTCAATGATATATTGTGGTAAGCTTCCCTTAACACTTAGTACTTAATTCATATTAATCGGTTGATAAATAAAAAAATTATGGCAATTTAAAGAATCACGTTGATCTTGCTTCACCCGCGTAGAAAAGTGACTTTAGGCAGCATTTTGAAAATGCCTAACCCGCGCCAACAAACGTTCAGCAAGTTTCAAAAAATTCCAAAAATCATTGTTTTGGATTTTATTGCGTTATTAAGATCTCCTATAATATTTTTTCTCATATATGTTCCATGTACAGACAGCGACTCGTTACGTTTTTATTATAATATGTATAGATGTATAGATTAATCACATTGGGAAGGACCCGACTGCTGAGACACAGTATTTTATACTAGTTAATTAGTCGGGTGATCACTTAAATTGTAAATGTTTAAATGATTTCATGACAAATAAATTTATTATTATTATTATTATTGTATGGTTTTATAATGTGCACCTATTAGATTGTAGAAAGAGATGATTAAAGCGCGTAGCTGATATAAGCAGTTGGTCTCTTTCTACCGTTCTTTAGCGCATAATTGCACAGCAATCTGCTTAATAATAATAAAAGTCATAAGTCAAAAAGTCAAAAGTCAAAAGTATCTTTATTCAATTAGGCTACATAAAGTAACACTTGAATCGGCACGGTATTGCAAAACATTTAGGTACCACCGGTTCGGAAGGCAGTTTCTACAGAGAAGTACCGGCAAGAAACTCTGATAGTCGCTCTTTTTTTAAAAATAAGAACATACAATTGTAAATATAAACAAAAACTCGACTATTATAATATATACACATGAAAAAGGTCACCGTCCCACGAGCGTAAAGAAATATAATTCCAAGCGTTTTTGTCTTCAATATATTCATTTAATGTATAGTACGCCTTTTTAATTAGATTTTTTAACAAGGCTTCTAAACTTGGAATAAGTCAGATCCTTGGCGCTCTTAGGAAGCTTATTATAGAATATAAATATAGTATACTCTGCCCCATGAAAGAGTCTTTTGATTTACTAAGTCGGGCATAGCAATTTTATCTCTGTGCCTCGTATTATATTGATGAGAATCACCTATAATATAGCATAATATGTAATTTGAACAGGATAGCACGATGGAACAGTGGTGGTAGCCGTTGTGGGGGCAGGAGTGGGGACAAGTTAGCTGCCG
>JADANM010005620.1:3704500-3720048 GCA_026213755.1 Eurema hecabe
AAAAAAAAAACAGTATATTATAAATTATAGATGCATAACCACTTTTCTCTCAAAGTTAAGGCTATGAGCCGTTTCTTCCAGGCTAGTTGCCAGGAATATTAGTTATGTATAGAATAAAATAGATTAAAATTTTTTGAGAGTCTGAAAAAGTTATATAGGTCCTTACTTAATATTATTAATTTGAGAGTCTGTTACGCATTCACGCAAAAACGACTGGACCGATCATCGTAAAATGCTGTACAGATGTTCCTGAAAGTATCAGAATATGTCCACTCCGATATACAGAGTGTTACAAAACATGTGTCCGATCCTGAAGGGTAATAATCCCTATCTAAAAACCTTCTCGAATAAAATAAAATAAAAAATCTACATCTAAAAATAACAATGCGATAAGGTTTTGAAGATGTTTCTAGTGAAAATTTTACACAAATTTAATTTTAAATTCACAAACGCTGGCAACTCACGTACGGTTCGTAGACCCATTAGACCCTATAGCTAGCAGAACACGTGAACGCGAGACGGTGTTGCCATGCAAGTTGTGCAATTTTACTTAGTTTGTTTTTTTTTGTTTGGAAAAATTAATTATGGTATTTTTACAGAACGATAGCAAAATAAGGACCTACTACCGGTATATAGTAAGAGGTTTTCGGATCGGACACTTGTTTTGTAACACACTGTATATAGTCTATACCGTCTACGAACCGTACCGTGAGTTGCCAGGATTTGTGAATTTATTTGAATTTGTGCAAATTTTTCACTGGAAACATAATCTTTAAAACTTTATTGCATAATCTATATATATAAAAGAAAGTCGTGTTAGTTACACCATTTCTAACTCGATAACGGCTCAACTGTTTTGGCGGTTTTGAAAATTGGTAGGGATGTAGCTTAGAACCAGGAGAAGGACATAGGATACTTTTTTTCCAGCGTCCAGGGGAATAATTTTTTTATGGAAGTAAACGCGGACGGAGTCGCGGGCAACAGCTAGTTATTTATAGATAAAGATTTTTTATTTTATTTAATTCGAAAATGTTCTTAGATAGAGAATATTACACTTCAGGATCGGACACATATTTTGTTACACACTGTATATATAATAAAATAAATGCGAGCGAAGCCGTAGGTAAAAGCTAGTAAGTTTTACAATCATACACATGTTTTTATTTGTAGGAATAAAAGTGAAAATTAAGTAATTATTTGGTGTTAGTTGTGATAATTGTTTTCTTACGTTAAGGTGAAGTTATTATATGTCTCTTGGCGAGTATGCTGGAACAATGGGTGCTTATATTGTGAGTTGTGACTTTTATTATAATTGCGTTTTGTTCGTAAATATATTGATATTAGTGTACCTGTCAAGGGCAATGTCAAATATCTATATCTATACTTCTATATCTATATTATCTATACTAATATATAAAGCAGAAGAGTTTGTTTGTTTGAACGCGCTAATCTCAGGATCTACCGGTTCGAATTGAAAAATTCTTTATTTATTGAATTGACCATTTATCGAGGAAGGCTTTACGTAACATCACGCTGCGACTAAAAGGAGCGAAGATATAATGGAAAATATGAAAAAAACGGGGAAAATTATTCATCCTTGATTTTTCAGACTCGCAAAATATCAAAATTTTTTAGTCTATTTTATTCCTTTGCATGCGCTGCGAAAACGGTTCAAGATACAAAAATAATATGTATGAAAGAATTATTCCTCTTTAAATGATCTAAGTTCGCGACAGTATATGTCTATCTTCTAAGATTAACTATAACACTATAACATAATAATAGAAAGAGATCCGACGGGGACGAAGTCGCGAGCAACAGCTAGTTACAAATATATATATTTGTCCGGTGTGGGTATCGAACCCACGACCCTTCGCGCAGAAAGCAGTTGTCGTCAAAATATTGACAGTGAATGTTGAGAATATAATTTTTTTAACGTCAAATGTTTTGTTACAGACTGATATCGTATGCATCAGCGCTGAGAACATCCAGTATGTCGTTACAGCGGTTGACAGCGCTGCGAGCGCTCATGGCCAGTCAGCAGACAGCGCTGAACGCCTACATAGTACCCACAGCTGACGCTCATAATGTGAGTAGTAATTTTTTTTAATACTATGAAGTGGGGAGACGAGCTGCACGCCCTCCTCATGGTTAGAGAAACGCCAGCCCCTAACCAATATAGAACTTTGCTCCGGGCAGGGTGCATTACACTGACGCTCCCCAGTCCCCACTTTGAGTCATAAGATCAGATGACTCTTTAGCCCAGTTATCTCGTTGGCTTTTTATTTATTTATTTTAAAAAGTACAGCCACATAATAAATATTTACACATTATTTCATACAATAAAAACAAAAATTCTAATACGTATTAAATTACGGCGTACATAACATTATTTGTATACTAAACTAAACACTAGGTACATGCAGGGAAGAATATTGGCTTTGCAATTAAATAATATTAAATTTTATAAATTACTGTTAAAGCAATTGTATCTTTATATATTAAAATAGCAACTATCAGAGTCTCTTGCCGTTCCCGGCGCAATAACAGGATAAAACTCTATAACCCTACAGGATATACCCTATGTGTTAATCCAAGGTAACACTTATCTGCATACCAAATTCCAACTAAATCGGTTCAGCTGTTTTTGCGTCAAAGAATAACGAACATTCATCTGAATACACATTCTCACAAACCTTCACATATATAATATTGGTAGTTAAGATAAATAATTTTAAACACAAAGTGGGAAGTGAATTTCATTCTATTAGCTTAAACTATAATTGAGGGATGCTACTACATCAATGAGATCAAACATTTAAACTAAAAACAAGCGTGTTTATTAAATAAACTAGCTGTGCGCGCGACTTAGCCCGCGTAAAAAAGTGACGCTGGGCAGCATTTTTGAAAATGCCAAACACGCGCCTACAGTTCAGCAAGTTCAACGTGATTCTTTAAATTGCCATAACTTTTTTATCTATCAACCGATTGACATGAATTAAAGACTAAATGTTAAGTTAAGCTTACCACAATATATCATTGAAAACCCCATCTAGATAGGATATGCCGTTTCTGAGATTAGCGTGCACGAACAAACAGACAAAAATCCAAAAATCATTGTTTTGGGTTCTATTGCGTCAATAAAGGTCTCCTGTAATATTTTTTCTTATGTATCTTCAATGTACAGACAGCGACTCGTTACGTTTTTATTATATGTATTGATAAAACCCCGATCAAAAAGCAAGGAAACTGAGCGTGTAACATTGCGTGACCTTGAAGACCTGAACCGATTTCCACCAAACATAGCTAAGAACATTCGAAGGTTTCCTTCGAGTTCCTTCAAACAAAAAACCGCATTAAAAATGGATCATCCGTTTGGGAGCTACGTTGCCTCAGACAGACACATACACACACAGACACGTGAAACTCATAACACCCCGTCGTTTTTGCGTCGGGGGTTAAATACAGCAAATTAAAAACATCAAATAAAGTTCAAATTCTGTGTCAGGATAAAACTGTAGCCCGTTGTTTTTGTGACACCTGCAAAAATATTCGTAAAAAAATTCATGATGATCGATGTAGTAGTAATTTACATTTGTATTTCTGGAGTCTTGGTGTTGCTATGTATTGTATGTATGTATTTTCAAAAGCGAAGTATGTATATGTAATTTGTTCCGTTATCTAGTTGCCATAACACAAGCTTCTGCTTAGCTTGGAACTAGATGGCGCTGTGTATAAATGTCAATGAAAATATTTATTTATTTTTAACCATACAGTCAGAATACATAGCACCGATAGACGCTCGTCGCGAATGGCTGACTCAGTTCACGGGGTCAGCCGGTACAGCTGTGGTGCTGAAGAGCCGAGCTGCTGTCTGGACTGATGGGAGATACTACACGCAGTTCGAGAAGGAGGTGGACCTGGATCTTTGGACGCTGATGAAGCAATGCAAGTGGTTTCTATTTATTTATTTATTTTATTTAATACACAGACAGGATACTGTCATCGCATGATGATTTATTTATTTATTTATTTTATTTTAGGAACGCCAACATGGCGTACGTTCGTTCAACAATTACCATAAAAATACGTATATTTATACAAAGTAATAGAACGTAGCCACACTTATAGGCGTCCACGACATGCACACATATTTATATATAAAAAAAAACACAAAGGCACAATGTTAACAATCTTTTTTATATAACATATGACATACAACAATGTGGCTTTCTCTTAGTGAAAGATTTTTTAAAAATTGGTTCAGTGGTTCCCGAGATTAGCCCTTACAATTAAACAATGATAAATGATATATAAACTTAACACTAGTAACTGCACGAGACAGTATCCCAAAATAGTGTACATATCAACTTAACTTAACTTATCTAAACCAAGAGCGGTGGGGGAATATGATGATTAGTCTAATCATCATATAATTCACGTATACAGAAAAAAAACATGATATTATGTGACATGAGCGGTGGCAGATAGATACTTGGCTTTCATAATACCAGTAATTTCTTTTTTATATTTTGAGAAATTACCGAAAATGTCTACGTTGTTTCTAGGAGTATAGGATCTTTGATATACAGTGTGTAACAAGACAAGTGTCCGATCCGAAAACCTCGTACTATATACCGGTAGTAGGCCCTTATTTTGCTATTGTTTTGAAAAAATAACATAATTAATTTTTCCTGGAAAAATTAATTTTTCCTGGAAAAATTAATTAAGGAAAATTGCAACACTTACGTGGCAACACCGTCTCGCGTTCGTGCTCTGCTAGCTCTACGATAGAGTCTACGATCCATACGCGAGTTGCCAGCATTTGTAAATTAAACTTTATTGCATTGCTATTTTTAAATAATTTTTTTTATAGTATTTTATTTGAGAAGCAAAACAAATAATATACTATTTTATTTGTAAATGTGAGCTATTAGAGCCTTATCAAATATCGAATCAATAGAACAGCGCCATCGAGTCCAGCGTAAAGCTTATCTTAAATAAGCTAGACAACGGATAAATTACATACACATTTAATACATAGCAACACCCACATCCCAAAATTTATTTGCGAAATTCTAATAATATCTTAATATATATAAATCTCGTGTCACAATGTTTGTCCTCAATGGACTCCTAAACCACTTAACCGATTATAATAAAATTCGCACACCATGTGCAGTTTGATCCAACTTAAAAGATAGGATAGCTTACATCCCGGTATTGCCCCGGGAACGGGAATTACGCGGGTAAAACCGAGACACAGCTAGTAATTATTAATAATATTCTTTCAGCTTTGCCAGACACGCCATCTATAGAAAAATGGCTGATTGCGAATCTAGATGCTGGTTCAGTAGTCGGAGTGGATCCCTTTACTATGAGTAGAGAAGAATGGACCCCGTTACAGGTAAAAGAAATATATAAATTTTGGTATATATTTTTTTAAATTTTATGTGATGTATAAACTTTTGCCTTTTGTTAACTTATATAGCCTAGATCGTCCGGCCAATTTTAATTACGATTCTATTAATAACTCTTTTATCATTGGTTCGGTAGTTTAGGCCTCAAGGTTAATTAAACAAAAATACCGCGTACTATACGCGTCATTTTTGTTTAGCGCTGGATGAGAATAGCTGCGCATCGGTAGAATCGCGCTCGTAATTGACGTATTGGTGCTCAAAGACAACACGACTGGGACAACCAATCAACGCTCGCGCACCCGACGGTCACGCGCCCCGCGCGCCGCGCCGTTACCTCGATACCTTATTTTTGACTTCTTCACAGGTTTCGTTCAGCGCTAAAGATTCGTGCCGCTACTTATATATACATAAACCTTTTTTAATAATCACTCCATCTATTAAAAAAACCGCATCAAAATCCGTTGCCTAGTTTTAAATATCTAAGCATACATAGGGACAGACAGACAGCGATAGCGGCTTTGTTTTATACTATGTATTGATAGTGATAAAAACTCAATTTCTTTCTTACAGACAGCCCTGAAAAAGGCAAAAATGCAACTCATACCTGTTCCCAATAATTTGGTGGATCAAGCGAGGGAGGAACTAAAGGATCCACCCCCGCAAAGGCCACACAATGAGATCATATACCTCCCCTTAAATTACACGGGTAAGTAGATACAGGGTGTTTACAATAAATTCTCAGATGTCATTACGTTTCGGAAAGTGGGAGCACTGAAGGTTCTAATTTCCCTTCCCTCCCTTTATTCCTATGTATAACATTTCCCTTTTCCCTATTATAAAGGTCGCCAACCCATTCGTGACTTAGCTTTGTGACTTTTTATGGGTTGAGGTATAGTATATTTTTAAGTTAGTTTCATTGATGTTAATGACAAGCTAAATGCGTTCGAAAATCAATATCTATCTGTATATACTAAACTTTATCAAAATTGGTTAAGCAGCTTATTTATTTTATTTATTAAATGAAATGAAATAAAATTGTTTTTATTCTGAATAAATTTGAAACAAATACCTTCAGAAAGTCTACATGGTGCCTACCACCGGTTTCCGAACTAACCCGGCGAGAAGAACCGGCGTAAGAAACTCGCACGGGTCCCACACTTTTTACCAAAAAAGGGGGGAAAAAATGATCTTTTAAAATATATAAAATTTACAATTAAAATAATATTTGATACAATGTAAGTAACAGGCGACCTTATCACTGAAGAGTGATCTCTTCCAGGCAGCTTAGGTGTTAAAGCATTCATAATAAAAGTGTGATTTTTTATTCTAGGCAAGACATCTGGACAAAAAGTGGAAGAATTAAGAAAGAAAATGGCGGAGAAAAAGGTTTCTGCTTTAGTGCTTACCGCTTTGGACGAAGTAGCTTGTAAGTGTGCTTATAGTAATTTAGTGTATTATTAAGCTAAACTATCGAATAACTTTAAATAATTTTGTGTATTATTAAGCTTCAATGTTGAATAACTAATATTTTAGTGTAATATTAAGCAACACTATTAAATAATTTGAAATAATTTAGTCTGATAGTAATTGTGTGTAATATTTTAATATACAGCACTTCATTTAATATAAACTTTAAATTATATTTTTTGAGTTTATTCAGAACTATTTTATAAGTATACCTGTTTCCTATTGGTTAACAAAATCTAATCTACCTGCATGACAAACTTCAGCCAAATTTATCTAGTAGTTTATGAGTGAGATCAACAAATATACTTACATATTTAAAACATCCTGTATAAAATGAAATAAATATTTCCTTTCAGATGTATTAAATCTTCGAGGAAGTGACATCCCGTATAATCCCGTTTTCTTCTCCTACCTTCTTATAACCCCCTCTAAAGTGAAACTATTCTGGCACGAAGGTAGTTTGAAAAAGAACATTCTAGAAAATGTCGAAGAAGAAGGGTTGACGTTAGAAGTGGTCCCGTATAGTGATATTATAAGCGATTTAGAGGGTCTGGCGGTGAGTGCTTAATGTTTTGTTTAATAATCTATACTTAATATATAAAGCTGAAGAGTTTGTTTGTTTGATTGTTTGAACGCGCTAATCTCAGGAACTACTGGTTCGAATTGAAAAATTATTTTTTTATTGAATAGACGATTTATCGAGGAAGGCTTTAGGCTACATAACATCACGCTGCGACTAATAGGAGCGAAGATATAACGGCAATTGTGCAAGAAACGGGGAAATTATTCATCTTTGAGGGCTTCCTTTGCGTGCGCTGCGAAAACGGCTCAAGATACAAAAATAATATGTATGAAAGAATTATTCCTCTTTAAATGATCTGAAAAAAAGTCCGCGACAGTATATGTCTATCTTCTAAGATTGACTCACTATACCATAATAATAGAAATAGATCCGACGGGGACGAAGTCGCGAGCAACAGCTAGTCATTCATATTACATAGAATAGTAATTCCTAGAACTGCAGTATGAACACGCTAAGTGAAGCCATTTCAAAGTGGACAATTTTGTCTACTTACATAGATCGTTGCCGCAGCGCATGCATCATTAAAATTAGAGTTTCGTTTTTAAAATTTTCTCTTCAATAATATTTAAATTCTAATATGTAGTTTGCGAGATTAAAACAAACAAACCAAAAATCTCTTGAGATTTAGATATTATGTATAAATATTGGTATATAGATTTAGAATAATCATAATCATAATCATAAAAGTTTTATTGTAATTTTTTATGTATTTTTTTCCCCTTGTTTTATAATTTTTAGTTACACATGGTGTACCTAGTGGAAGCGATCGTCGTAATCCATTTAATGTAATTTTTTTAAATTTATTATGTGCTCAATAAACAATTTTATTTATTTTTATTTAAATCATAATCACAATCAAAATCGTAACCCTAAATCATTTATTTTTCATTTAAACACGTAGGGAAATCATACAAAATATATGTTTTTATAAGAAATTATAAATTTTAATTAGTTTTAGTTATATTTGTTGCAATAAAAAATACATTTAAACATTAATTAATCATTATCAAACAATCCTTAAAACAGTAGCAACATTTGTTATTAAACCATTTATACAGTGTGTTACAAAACTAGTGTCTGATCCGATGTTTCTATTGTTATTGTTAAAAAATAAAATAATTAATTTTTCCAAACAAAAAAAAAATATTACCCTTTGGGAACGGACACATGTTTTGTTACACACTGTATAATTTTATCAAAAATAAATTGTAGTTGTTTTCTTTTAAATCTAACGGTATCTTGTTGTTTGTATGTATGTATGTTTGTATGTATAGAAGGAGTTATCTGAAAGCGGTGATGGTGATCATGATATCTGGCTGTCAAGCGAAGCCAGCGAAGCCGTGCATCGAGCAGCTTCGGGGGTGAGTTATCCATACTAATAAAATAAAATAAAAATAAAAAACACTTTATTGACACAAACAACGAAGTACACATACAAGGAATAGAATAGCCAATTTGCGGCCTTATCGCTACGAAGCGATATCTTCCAGGCAACCGGTAGTAGGCGATAAGAAAAAGTTATTTTAAAATAGATAATACATAGCTAATAATATAATAAAGTGCTTAAATAGAAGAAAATATAAACGCGACATATAAACATACATATCATAATATATACATGAATACCTGTAAAAGAAAGATACAGTCTAGTATAGATAAAGGACTAATATTATAAATGCGAAAGTAACTCTGTCTGTGTGTCTGTCTTTCCATCACGCTTAAACTACTGAACCGATTAGAACGAAATTTGGTACAAAGATAGTCTAAAGCCCGCGGAAGGACATACTTTTTTTTAATTAACCCCGAAAAGGTTGCGCGAGGGGTTGAAACTTTTTATAATTTTACGCTTTCACGGCCAAACCGCTGAACCGATTGTAATGAAACTTGGTACACAGATGGTCTAGAGCCTGAGATAAAACATAGGCTACTTGTAACTGGAAAAAAGGGTTATAAGGGGGGTATATAAAAGTCCACAGGCAGGCAAAGTTTATATAAAAGTCCACGTGGACAGAGTCGCGGGCAACAGCTAGTTTATTTATATACTAACTATTGCCCGCGAATCCGTCCGCATGGATTTTAATATTAACTTTGCACCCCAACAGCCTTTTTTGAATAAAGATATTTTTTTCATTTCACTTTGAATATATCAAGTGTTACTTTATGTACCCTTTTGAATAACGATATATTTGAATTTGACTTTGAATATTTCAGGTGTACTATATGTAGCTAAGCTATATAAACATATTACTTTTATGTGACTTTCACTTTGACTTTTAATGTTACAGGAAGAAATCTTGAAGAAGCCGCTCAATTTGTTATCTGAAGTATCTCCTGTTGCCTTAATGAAGCTGGTGAAAAACGATGTGGAATTAGAGGTATGTTTACATAAGAATGAATGAATGAATAAATGAATGAATGAATAAACCTCGCCTGATGGTAAGCGATGACCTCTGCATAATAAGACGCTTTAAAAGAGGAAAAATAAAGCATTTGAGTCAACGAGTTGTGAGATATATTTGACTTTGAATTATTCAAAATCTAAACATTGCTTAGTTGAATGAATAATTATTTGGATTTGGCTTTGAATATTTCAAGTGTTACTATATATATAGCCTTATTAAATAATAATAATAATAATTATAATAATAATAATTATAATAATAATAATTTATTTCCATAATAAAGTGATTTACAAAATATTGTACCCAGGATCCCAAGATAGTAAATACTGTTTTTCAGGAGCCTGTTTCATCCAATCATGACACATATACGGCACCGACACAATTCGTTCAGATTTACAATTAAATAGGTTACATATAAAAATATAAAAAATTCATTTACAATGACTACAATGATAATTTCATTAAATAATGATATGTTTAAATTTCAAGTGTTTGTCTATTCTCCATAAAATTAGGTTCCTTTTATCTATTAAAGAAGGTAAAAAATTTGTCGACAACATAGGGTTTCAGGCAATGCCACATCCGCGATGGCACAGCGGTAGTGCGATTTATGAAATGGCTCCACGCGAGCATCGAAGCCGGTACCTCGGTCACGGAGCTGCAGGCGGCCGATAAGTTACTGGAGTTTCGCAGGTAGGGCAACATTATTAGTTTTGTTATGGTCAAAAGTTTGGTTTTTTGCAGGAGGCTTATTATATTGGTTTGGTACTAAAATGATACTAAATGGTACCCATTGGTACTAACTACCAAAACAGGAAGATTTCAAATAAAAAAACAAAAAAATATATTTATAAACAGATACGTCAGAAAATTGCCTGGCGGTAATTGCTTTTTAGCAATAAGGTCGCCTTTTTTAACGTTTTGACTCGTTTTTTATTTTATTCGGTCCTGTCCTGCAGTCATTATATGTAAACAAATAAAACATAACTAAGAAAGTGGAGACATTTGTAACTCAATAACGGCTGCATTGATTTTGATGAATTTAGGTCTGGTGAGCAGTCTTAAATAACTTAAGACTAATTATTACTATTGCTTTTCAGAGATGAAGAAGACTTTATGGGACCGTCGTTCGAGACGATCCCAGGGACGGGGGCGAACGGGGCCATAATACACTATAGTCCCTCCTCTGAAGGTACCCAATATGTCATCCGTGGGGGGGACATGTTTCTTCTAGACTCTGGTGGACAATATCGGTGAGAATCTTTATAATATTTCAGGAATTAACTTGTATGAATGGAATGCGTGTGTACAGTCAACAAAAAAAGTTGATGATTTTTTTATAATCGTCTTAAAAAAAAAGGAGGAGGTTCTCAATTCGTATGTATGTTTTTTTTTTCCATGTTTGTTATGCGATACCTCCGCTAATTGTGAACAAATTTGAAGAAATCTTTTTTCGGTGTATAGGTAACACCTCAAGGGTGGTCCCATTTAAATTTAATAATAAAAAAACAACCCCCAAGGGTGGAAAATTGGGGATGAACTTTTTTATAAGCAATATCTCCGCCGATTATGAACCAATTTGAACGATTATTTTTTGTTGAATAGGTATTATCATGAAGTCGGTTTTATTTTTTTTAAAGTTAATTACTTCAAAACTTTTTTCTCGCCCTCTCCTGTCGTAGTACAATGAAAAAATAATGTTATAATGTAGACATATTTTTCAAAACTTATTGAGTTTCTGTTTATACTTGAAATTACAATTGTATCTTCGTATTTTTAAAAGAGCAACTATCAGAGTCTCTCGCCGGTTCTTCTCTGTAGAAACTGCCTTCCGTACCGGTGGTAAATGTTTTGTAATACCGTGACGATTAGTGTTACTATATGTAGCCTAGTTGAATAAGATACTTTTGACTTTGAATTATGTGACGACCGCTTGGCGCAGTGGTAACACAACTGCTTTCTGCGCAAAGGGTCGTGGGTTCGATTCCCACACCGGAAAAATATATTTGTAATTTACATTTGTATTTTACTGGGGTCTGGGTGTTGCTATGTATGTATTTACAAAAGAAAAGTATGTATATGTAATTTATTCCGTTATCTAGTTGCCATAACAAAAGCTTCGGCTTAGCTTGGAGCTAGATGGCGCTGTGTATAAATGTCCTGAAAATATTTATTTATTCATTTTAATTAATGTGGGGGGTATTTACAGGGATGGAACCACGGATATAACTAGGACACGTCACATGGGGGAGCCGTCTGACGAGCAGAGAGACGCTTTCACCCGCGTTTTAAAAGGACAAATGGCGCTCGGAGCTGCGCTGTTCCCTAAGGGGGTCAAGGTGGGGCTTTAGTACTATGTATGAGATACCCCTCTAAAGGTTTAGGGTTAAAATGTCATGTCGTTGCTTATAATCAAAGCTACCATAAATTTTTTTTTTTAATATTTAAATATATACATCTGGGGGCACGGTAGTGCTCCCGCCAAGTCGAGCAAAAAAGCGGCACGGCCGTACTATCCTTTTCTCGAAGCAATTCAGGCTATTTTCGACCGCCTGTAACTTCGTTATGGATAACACTAGAAGGCTGAATTTTCATTAGCTATGCAGGCATTGTAAAGACACGTAATATTTCTAATTTCATTCAATTTCAACCAGTAGTTTAAGAATTATAACGGTTCAAAGTTTCTTAATTTTGTCACTCACTGACTGACTGACTGACTCACCGATCATCAAAATTCTAAGGCACTTCTAGCAAACCTAGAAGCTTCAAATTTTGTATCAAGATTATTAGCCACATAATATAAAGGAAAATTATAAAAACATTAAAAATAATATATACCATAGAAAACAGTTGTATATTTGCGGTTCGGCAAGAGCATTGTGTATGTCAATTGTAGGAATACAGAATACAAAAAAATATTTAAATGTAAAAAAAAGGAAATACACTTACAAAAAATAAATGAGATCCCACGAAAAACATTGAATCGCAAGTCACTATAATTATAATATAAAGAAAACTATTGGTATAATTACTAAATGTTGATTTATAACAACAAAATAATTTGAATAGGACTTGGCTTCTATGAGATCTCAAAACTTTTTACGGTGGAAAGACTGCATCGAGAGACTTGGCATTTTGTTACATTTAATGTTTTTCGTGGGATAATATATTTCGTTAGGAGGGTTTTTTTTAAGATTAAAGTTAATAGTTAACATTTCTCTGAACCAAACCATCAGACTTGATCGTGGTCAAATAGCTGCTTAGTAATCATAAAATAGGGAAAATTCCCTCCCACGCTAAACAGAGCTTGTGCTATGGCAACTAGATAACGGATAAATTACATATACATACTTTTTTTTGTAAATACATACATACAATACATAGCAACTGCCAGACCCCAGAAAAACATAAATGTTAATTACAAATATATTTTTCCGGTGTGGGGATCGAACCCACGAAATTAGTTGTGCTACCACTGCGCCAATCGGGCGTTCAGATTAGATCATAGATACTTTCCACCCCGATATTGACGTGACGAAAACAATATACAATAAAAAAAAATAAATAAAAAATCATTTATTGCCCAAAAAAAACATAATATACATAATTAACACACCTATAACAGTCCCAAAGAAATAAAATTAGAAAGATTAAAAATTTAGAAAGGAAACAATCAAAAATCTTTTCTGGGCAAACGGCGACTTCTCAGTGATGTTCCGGGCTTGCACCCGGAATACTGGTTTTCAGTAATCGCCTTTTCCAAACTTTCCTGTTTCACTATTTGTGATGCGGGCAAGTTTTTTCACTAAATAGCCATCTTATTGTTATCCTATACATGAATAAGTTTTTTTTAATTCTTAATTTTTAATTTAATTTATTTTATTTTTCATCCCATTGTGCGCATGTATGTATGTGTGAGTTTGCTTGTGTGTGTGCATGTATGTGTGTATCGTTGTAAAAGTCAGTGTGTGTAATGTGTGCGAGTTTCCGAATGGACATTCCTATCAGTATGGGCATCAGGTACGAGCCCCAAAAGCAGCCCTGTAACCCTGTTTGCCAATAATAGTTTCCTCACGTTGTGCTTAAAAACATTTGTATATATTTATTTATTTATTTATTTATTTATTTATTTATTTTATTTATTTTATTTATTTTACACTTTATTGTATACACATGAAAAGAAATAATATACATACAAATGGCGGCTTTATCGCTTGGCAGCGATCTCTTTCAAGCAACCTTTAATAAAGAAGAACATGAAAGTAATAAGGCAGTGTATACAAAAAAAAATAAAAATAAAATAAACACACACACTATCATAAAATCTTTACACAAAATAGAAAAATAATAAAAAGAATAGTTAGTTTAACTTAGACTTAAGTAATATTAGAATGATGGTAGTGACTTTTTAGATGAGCTTTAAAAGAAGACAGACTTGTATTATGTATGTTATTATATTTAGTATATTATGTAATTTTGTACGGTACAGGGCAACGTGCTAGACACCCTAGCGCGCATGGCCCTGTGGGGGGTGGGGCAGGACTACGCGCACGGCACGGGGCACGGCGTGGGGCACTTCCTGCACGTGCACGAGGGGCCCTCGGGGGTCTCGTGGCGCCCCTACCCGCACGACCCGGGCCTCGGCCGCGGACAGATACTTAGTAATGGTGAGTAGGTACTTAGTAATGGTGAGTAGGTGCTGAGTAGGTTGTTAGTAATGGTGAGTAGGTGGTGAGTAGGTGGTAAGTAGGTACTTAGTTATGGTGAGTAGGTCTAGAGTAGATACTTAGTATTGGTGAGTAGGTACTTTTTAATGGTGAGTAGGTGGTGAGTAGGTACTTAGCAATGGTTTGTAATCCATACTTAATATTATAAATGCGAAGTAACTCCGTCTGTCTGTCCTTCCATCACGCTTAAACTACTGAACCGATTCGAACGAAATCAGGAAAGCGTAAAATTGTACAAAAGTTTCGACCCCTCGCGCCCCTTTTGGGGGTTAATTAAAAAAAAGTATCCTCTGTCCTTCCCCACACTTTAGACTATATTTGTACCAAATTTCGTTCTAATAATTTCGCATTTATAATTAACTAGCTGTGCCCGCGACTTCGTCCGCGTGGAATAGTTGTTTTGAGCATCATATTTAATTTTGCAAACCTTTCTGTCATTATCCATACTAATATTATAAAGAGAAAAGTACTGGACTATTTTAATAATTGTTTTTTCATTAGAAAGCTACATTGAAAATGAAATGAAAATGAAAAATGTTTTATTTCTGAGTAAATGTGAACCAAATATTTTTACGGGTCCTACACTTTTTGCCAAAAAGGGGGAAAAATCATCCTTTAGAATAAAATTTACAATTCTGCAACTTAACATAAAGGTATAATTTAACATAACATAATTGTAAGTCATATTATCATAATGTCACTCAGATCACTAATCATAAGTTTAGTATTATGTCAACCCGTGCGAAGCCGGGACGGGCCGCTAGTCTTAGACCGTAATTATTTTAAAGTACTTCTGCGTAAATTATATTTTTTGTTTTATTATCTTGTGGTAGAAGGACACAACCCGATCTTGATAACGCGAAATATAGTTGGCCGGGTGAAAAGCAGTCGAAAAGCAGTGTAAGAACCCAAATATTATCCTCAAAACAAAACAAAATAGTATTTAAAA
>JADANM010005620.1:3722346-3737430 GCA_026213755.1 Eurema hecabe
AAAAAAAAAACAGTATATTATAAATTATAGATGCATAACCACTTTTCTCTCAAAGTTAAGGCTATAAGCCGTTTCTTCCAGGCAACTATATGTATAGAATAAAATAGATTAAAAATTTTTGAGAGTCTGAAAAAGTTATATAGGTCCTTACTTAATATTATAAATGTGAAAGTCTGTTACGCTTTCACGCAAAAACGACTGGACCGGTCATCGTAAAAATTTGAACATTATATGTTCCTGAAAGTATCAGGATATGTCCACTCCGATAAACAGTGTGTTACAAAACATGTGTTCGATCCTGAAGGGTAATAATCCCTATCTAAAAACCTTTTCGAATAAAATAAAATAAAAAATCTACATCTAAAAATAACAATGCAATAAGGTTTTGAAGATGTTTCTAGTGAAAATTTTACACAAATTCAATTTCAAATTCACAAACGCTGGCAACTCACGTACGGTTCGTAGACCCATTAGACCCTATAGCTAGCAGAGCACGTGAACGCGAGACGGTGTTGCCATGTAAGTTTTGCAATTTTACTTAGTTTGTTTTTTTTTGTTTAGAAAAATTAATTATGGTATTTTTACAAAACGATAGCAAAATAAGGACCTACTACAGGTATATAGTGAGAGGTTTTCGGATCGGACACTTGTTTTGTAGCACACTGTATATAGTCTATACCGTCTACGAACCGTACCGTGAGTTGCCAGGATTTGTGAATTTATTTGAATTTGTGCAAATTTTTCACTGGAAACATAATCTTTAAAACTTTATTGCATAATCTATATATATAAAAGAAAGTCGTGTTAGTTACACCATTTATAACTCGATAACGGCTCAACTGTTTTGGCTGAAAATTGGTAGGGATGTAGCTTAGAACCAGGAGAAGGACATAGGATACTTTTTTTCCAGTGTCCAGGGGAATAATATTTTTATGGAAGTAAACGCGGACGGCGTCGCGGGCAACAGCTAGTTATTTATAGATAAAGATTTTTTATTTTATTTTATTCGAAAATGTTCGTAGATAGAGAATATTACACTTCAGGATCGGACACATATTTTGTTACACACTGTATATATGATAGAATAAATGCGAGCGAAGCCGTAGGTAAAAGCTAGTAAGTTTTATCATTCACATGTTATTATATGTAGGAATTAAAGTGAAAATTAAGTAACTATTTGGTGTTAGTTGTGATAATTGTTTTACATACTTAAGTAAAAGTAAAGTTATTATATGTCTCTTGGCGAGCATGCTGGAACAATGGGTGCTTATATTGTGAGTTGAGACTCTTATTATAATTGCGTTTTGTTCGTAAATATATTGATATTAGTGTACCTTTCAAGGGCAATGTCAAATATCTATATCTATACTTCTATACTAATATATAAAGCTGAAGAGTTTGTTTGTTTGTTTGTTTGAACGCGCTAATCTCAGGATCTACTGGTTCGAATTGAAAAATTCTTTATTTATTGAATTGACCATTTATCGAGGAAGGCTTTACGTAACATCACGCTGCGACTAAAAGGAGCGAAGATATAATGGAAAATATGAAAAAAACGGGGAAAATTATTCATCTTTGATGGCTTCGTTTGCATGCGCTGCGAAAACGGTTCAAGATACAAAAATAATATGTATGAAAGAATTATTCCTCTTTAAATGATCTAAGTTCGCGACAGTATATGTCTATCTTCTAAGATTGACTCACTATAACATAATAATAGAAAGAGATCCGACGGGGACGAAGTCGCGAGCAACAGCTAGTTACAAATATATTTGTCCGGTGTGGGTATCGAACCCACGACCCTTCGCGCAGAAAGCAGTTGTCGTCAAAATATTGACAGTGAATGTTGAGAATATAATTTTTTTTAACGTCAAATATTTTGTTTCAGACTGATATCGTATGCGTCAGCGCTGAGAACATCCAGTATGTCGTTACAGCGGTTGACAGCGCTGCGAGCGCTCATGGCCAGTCAGCAGACAGCGCTGAACGCCTACATAGTACCAACAGCTGACGCTCATAATGTGAGTAGTAATTTTTTTAATACTATGAAGTGGGGAGACGAGCTGGACGCCCTCCTGATGGTGAGAGTAACGCCAGCCCATAGCCACAGTGCTACCCGGAACTTTGCTTAAGCCAAACTCGGGACAGGCTTGCAATACACGACGCTCTCCACTTTGAGTCATAAGATCAGATGAATCTTTAGCCCAGTTATCTCGTTGGCTTTGCAATTAAATAATATTAAATTTTATAAATTACTGTTAAAGCAATTGTATCTTTATATATTAAAATAGCAACTATCACAGTCTCTTGCCGTTCCCGGAGCAATAACAGGATAAAACCCTATAACCCTACAGGATATACCCAATGTGTTAATCCAAGGTAACACTTATCTGCATACCAAATTTCAACTAAATCGGTTCAGCTGTTTTTGCGTCAAGGAATAACGAACATTCATCTGAATACACATTCTCACAAACCTTCACATATATAATATTGGTAGTTAAGATAAATAATTTAAAACACACAGTGGGAAGTCAATTTCATTCTATTAGCTTAAGCTATAATTGAGGGATGCTACTATATCAATGAGATCAACAATTAAACTAAAAACAAGCGTAATTTATAAAATATATAAACCCCCGACCAAAAAGCAAGCAAACTTGCGTGTAATATTGCGTGAAGACCTGAACCGATTTCCACCAAACATAGCTAAAAACACTCGAAGGATATACCTTTCAATAAAAAAAAAACGCAAAAAATGGATCATCCGTTTGGGAGCTACGTTGCCTCAGACAGACACATACACACATACAGACACTTCAAACTCATAAGACCCCGTCGTTTCTGCGTCGGAGGTTAAATACAGCAAACTAAAAACATCAAATAAAGTTCAAAATCTGTGTCAGGATAAAACTGTAGCCCGTTGTTTTTTGTGACACCTGCAAAAATAATCGTAAAAAAATTCATGATGATCGATGTAGTAGTAATTTACATTTGCATTTTTCTGGGGTCTGGGTGTTGCTATGTATTGTATGTATGTATTTACAAAAGAGAAGTATGTATATGTAATTTGTTCCGTTATCTAGTTGCCATAACACAAGCTTCTGCTTAGCTTGGAACTAGATGGCGCTGTGTATAAATGTCAATGAAAATATTTATTTATTTATTTTTAACCATACAGTCAGAATACATAGCACCAATAGACGCTCGTCGCGAATGGCTGACTCAGTTCACGGGGTCAGCCGGTACAGCCGTGGTGCTGAAGAGCCAAGCTGCTGTCTGGACTGATGGGAGGTACTACACCCAGTTCGACAAGGAGGTGGACTTGGATCTATGGACGCTGATGAAGCAATGTAAGTGGTTTCTATTTATTTATTTATTTTATTTAATACACAGACAGGATACTGTCATCGCATGATGATTTATTTATTTATTTATTTTATTTATTTTATTTTAGGAACGCCAACATGGCGTACGTTCGTTCAACAATTACCATAAAAATACGTATATTTATACAAAGTAATAGAACGTAGCCACACTTATAGGCGTCCACGACATGCACACGTATTTATATATAAAAAAAAAAAAACTAGCGGATCCGTACCCACTTAGTTGGGCACAATGTTAACAATCTTTTTTATATAACATATGACATACAACAATGTGACTTTCTCTTAGTGAAATTTTTTAAAATTGGTTCAGTGGTTCCCGAGATTAGCCCTTACAATTAAACAATGATAAATGATATATAAGCTTAACACTAGTAACTGCACGAGACAGTATCCCAAAATAGTGTACATATCAACTTAACTTATCTAAACCAAGAGCGGTGGGGGAATATGATGATTAGTCTAATCATCATATAATTCACGTATACAGAAAAAAACATGATATTATGTGACATGAGCGGTGGCAGATAGATACTTGGCTTTCATAATACCAGTAATTTATTTTTTATATTTTGAGAAATTACCGAAAATGTCCACGTTGTTTCTAGGAGTATAGGATCTTTGATATACAGTGTGTAACAAGACAAGTGTCCGATCCGAAAACCTCGTACTATATACCGGTAGTAGGCCCTTATTTTGCTATCGTTTTGAAAAAATAACGTAATTAATTTTTCCTGGAAAAATTAATTAAGGAAAATTGCAGCACTTACGTGGCAACACCGTCTCGCGTTCGTGCTCTGCTAGCTCTACGATATAGTCTGCGATCCATACGCGAGTTGCCAGCATTTGTAAATTTTTCACTAGACACATTATCCTTAAAAATTTATTGCATTGCTATTTTTAGATATAAATTTTTTATTGTGTTTTATTTGTGAATATGAGCTTATAATAGCTTTGTCAAAACAATAATAATCATCAATACATATAATAACAAGATAAAGTAAAAAAACTAAAACCCAACTACGACAAAAAACGACGCTGAAAAAGTATAAAAGTACCCCATGAATACAGGTAAAGTCACAAGCAAATGCTAGTAATATATATATATTCGAAATGTACAAGTGAAGCGCTTTAAAATGATACCAAACACGGCATATCTAGCTTAACTTTATTTTTTTACTCTGTATATTTTGTCCGCTAGAGGGCGCCACATTGAATTTGGTGAAAATCTATATAGCCTATAACCAGCGGACAATTAAGACGCTTCTAATGATATGTCATTTGTCGAATTCTGATTAGTGGTTTAGAAGTTACGAGGGAACAGATGAACATACATACATACATACATACATACATACATAGCGTGTCAAAATCATAACCCTCCTTTGGCTTTGCCGTAGTCGGGTAAAAACGTAACGAGTCGCTGTCTGTACATGAAAGATATATGAGAAAAAATATTATAGGAGACCTTTATTAATGCAATAGAACCCAAAACAATGATTTTTGGAATTTTTGTCTATTTGTTTGTGCACGCTAATCTCAGAAACGGCTTATCCCATCTAGATGGGGTTTTCAATGATATATTGTGGTAAGCTTCACTTAACATTTAGTGTTTAATTCATAATAAAAAAGTTATGGCAATTTAAAGAATTACGTTGAACTTGCTGAACTGTTGGCGCGGGTTAGGCATTTTCAAAAATGCTGGCAAAAGTCACTTTTCTACGCGGGCGAAGTCGTGGGCTCAGCTAGTTATTATAATACTTTATGACGCGTATTTTAGAAAAGCGCCATCTAGTCCAGCGCTAAGCAAAGCTTATCTTAAAGAAGCTAGACAACGGATAAATTACATACACAATTAATACATAGCAACACCCACATCCCAAAATTTATTTGCGAAAATCTAATAATATCTTAATATATATAAATCTCGTGTCACAATGTTTGTCCTCACTGGACTCCTAAACCACTTAACCGATTATAATAAAATTCGCACACCATGTGCAGTTTGATCCAACTTAAAAGATAGGACAGCTTACGTCCCGTTATTGCCCCGGGAACGGGAATTACGCGGGTAAAACCGCGTTTCACAGCTAGTAATTATTAATAATATTCTTTCAGCTTTGCCAGACACGCCGTCGATAGAAAAATGGCTGATTGCGAATCTAGATGCTGGTTCAGTAGTCGGAGTGGACCCCTTTACTATGAGTAGAGAAGAATGGACCCCGCTACAGGTAAAAGAAATAAATAAACATTGGTATAATTCTTTTTTAATTTTATTGGATGTATAAAAAGGGAAAACCCTTTCTTAAATTTATATAAAACTAGCTGTTGCCCGCGACTTCGTCCGCGTTTACTTCCATAAAAAATTTATTCCCCTGGACACCGGAAAAAAAGTATCCTATGTCCTTCTCCTGGTTCTAAGCTACATCCCTACCAATTTTCAGCCAAATCAGTTGAGCCGTTATCGAGTTATAAATGGTGTAACTAACACGACTTTCTTTTATATATATAGATAAAGCCTAAATCGTCCGGCCAATTTTATTTACGACTCTATTAATTCCTCTTTTATCATCGGTTCGGTAGTTTAGGCCTCAAGGTTCATATGTCGTTTTCAAAATGAACTCATAGTAGTGAATAGTCCGATTTTTTATCTATGCAACGTAATGTCGTATCAGAGAGGTCCGCACCGTCCGACGACTCGAACGAGACTGATTTCTAATTATAGTACGCGTCATTTATGTTAAGCGCTGGATAAGAATAGCTGCGCATCGGTAGAATTCCGCTCGTGGGTGCTCAAAGACAACACGACTGGGACAACCGATCAACGCTCGCGCACCCGACGATCACGCGCCGTCCCCTCGATACCTTATTTTTGACTTCTGCACAGGTTTCGTTCAGCGCTAAAGATTCGTGCCGCTACTTATATATACATAAACCTTTTTTAATAATCACTCCATCTATTAAAAAAACCGCATCAAAATCCGTTGCCTAGTTTTAAAGATCTAAGCATACATAGGGACAGACAGACAGCGATAGCGACTTTGTTTTATACTATGTAATGATAGTGATAAAAACTCAATTTTTTTTTTACAGACAGCTCTGAAAAAGGCAAAAATGCAACTTATACCTGTTCCCAATAATTTGGTGGATCAAGCTAGGGAGGAACTAAAGGATCCACCCCCGCAAAGGCCACACAATGAGATCATATACCTCCCCTTAAATTATACGGGTAAGTAGATACAGGGTGTTTACAATAAATTCTCAGATGTCATTATGTTTCGGTCGGAAAGTGGGAGCACTGAAGGTTCTATTTTCCCTTCCCTCCCTTTATTCCTTTTTGTAACAATTAACTTTTCCCTATTATAAAGGTCGCCAACCCATACGTGACCTAGCTTTGTGACTTTTATCGGTTGAGGTACCTATAGTATATTTTTAAGTCAGTTTCATTGATGTCAATGACAAGCTAAATGCGTTCGAAAATCTATATCTATCTGTATATACTAAACTTTATCAAAATTGGTTAAGCAGCTTATTTATTTTATTTATTAACACTTTGTTACAATGTACACAATTAAAAGAATAATTGATACAATATAAGTATCAGGCGACCTTATCACTTAAGAGTGATCTCTTCCAGGCAGCTGAGGTGTAAAAGCATTTAAAGTATGATTTTTTATTCTAGGCAAGACATCTGGACAGAAAGTAGAGGAATTAAGAAAGAAAATGGCGGAGAAAAAGGTTTCAGCTTTAGTGCTTACCGCTTTGGACGAAGTAGCTTGTAAGTGTACTTAAAATTATTTAGTGTATTATTAAGCTTCAATATTGAATAACTTTAAATAATTTAGTGTATTATTAAGCTTCAATATTGAATAACTAATATTTTAGTGTAATATTAAGCAACACTATGAAATAATTTCAAATAATTTAGTGTGATAGTAATTGTGTGTAATATTTTAATATACAGCACTTCATTTAATATATACTTTAAATTATATTTTTTGAGTTTATTCAGAACTATTGTATGAGTATACCTGTTTCCTATGTGTTAACAAAATCTAATCTACCTGCATGACAAACTTCAGCCAAATTTATCTAGTAGTTTATGAGTGAGAGCAACAAATACACTAACATATTTAAAACATCCTGTATACAATGAAATAAATATTTCCTTTCAGATGTATTAAATCTTCGAGGAAGTGACATCCCGTATAATCCCGTTTTCTTCTCCTACCTTCTTATAACTCCCTCTAAAGTTAAACTTTTCTGGCACGAAGGTAGTTTGAAAAAGAACATTCTAGAAAATGTCGAAGAAGAAGGGTTGGCGTTAGAAGTGGTCCCGTATAGTGATATTATAAGCGATTTGGAGGGTCTGGCGGTGAGTTATTAATGTTTTTTTTTAATAATCATTCATACATAGAATAGTAATTCCTAGAACTGCAGTATGAACATGAAAAGTGAAGCCATTTCAAAGTAGACAATTTTGTCTACTCACATAGATTGTCGCTGCCGCTTTACTTATATTTCTGTCCTGTTCAATATCTTTCCAATTGGTTGCCTGGAAGAAATCACATACTAGTGATAAGGCCGCCAGTTACTAATAATAGATTAAGACTGTCTACTTATTTTTATGTAATTCTTATGTAACAAAGTATAAATAAATAAATAAATAAATAAATAAAAATAAATCGTCGCAGCAGCGCATGGCATTAAAATGGGTCTGAATTTCGTTTTTAAATTTTTCTCTTCAATAATATTTAAATTCTAATATGTAGTTTCCGAGAGTAAAACAAACAAAAAAAAATCCCTTGAAATTTATATATGTACTAGCTGTGCCCGCGACTTCGCCCGCGTAGAAAAGTGACTTTGGGCAGCATTTTTTTAAATGCCTAACCCGCGCTAACAGTTCAGCAAGTTGATGACTAGATTCATTAAATAGCCATAACTTTTTTATTTATCAACTGATTGACATGAATTTAACACTAAATGTTAAGTGAAGATTGCTACAATATATCATTGAAAACCCCATCTAGATAGGATAAGCAGTTTCTGAGATTAGCGTGCACAAACAAACAGACAAACAGACAAAAATTCCAAAAATCATTGTTTTGGGTTCTATTTCGTTAATAAAAGTCTCCTATAATATTATTTTTCATATATCTTCTAAGTACAGACAGCCACTCGTTACTTTTTTATTATATGCATAGATTAAATATTAGTAAATATTTAGAATTACCCCCCCACTCCTACTATTTTTGGGATTCAATCTCCTTAAATTGATTCATTATTTTACCTAAATGCAGCGAAGCTAAATTGATGGTAATCGGCTTGTCGTTGGCCCAAGGACGTGAAATTGAATGATTTTTTTTAATAAAGTCGAAACCTTTAAAATAAAAACTTGTTTTTATTGAAAACAAAAAATTAGAGTGTTGCTAGGGATAAGTATTAAATTGAATAATGTTAGGATATCGAAACATTTTTGTATATGCTAGAACGATATAGTGGAAACGCGCTCTAAGTTTAGTATTATACACACTACATATGCAAAAATTTCTTGAGACTAATTTCTCTGTACAACCCTCAATTTTTTCCCCATTTCGCATGATATTTGTACGGCGTTACGGAATTAATGGATTAGATGCAGTATTGAAATAGTATGGCACAGATGCCGTACAAAATTAAATGACCAAATTTTCCCCAGTAATTGTCGGAAAATAAATAAAAGTTCCGCTTTGTGGCGCCCCATTTTTTACGGCACTGCGCGTTTCCTTACTATTTTTATCTATCAGTGGTATGAATGCCGTACAAAAATATGTGACCATAATGTACTCACTCTACTTGTTTCGAATTCTCACCTGCACTCAGTTGGACAGCTTACAAGTGACGTCATAGTGCTGAATCTT
Source organism: Eurema hecabe (assembly GCA_026213755.1). Lineage (NCBI taxonomy): Eukaryota > Metazoa > Arthropoda > Insecta > Lepidoptera > Pieridae > Terias > Terias hecabe. Next base: position 3,731,636 of record JADANM010005620.1, read on the forward strand.
ATTATTTTATGCTCTTATATCGTTCTAGATAGGTCACCTGGTGGTTCAAATGACCCATAATTTTTTCAACATGGGCCTGTAGTCTACATATGTCGTTTTGAAAAAAAAATTTATTAATTTTCCCAAACAAACAAAAATTAACCCCCTTCGCGTTTCGCGTTCAGTGCACTGCTATTGAGTCTATAGAGTCTACGAACCGTACGTGAGTTGCCAGCGTTTGTGAATTTCCTTGAATTTGTATAAATTTTTCACAACAAATATAATCTTTGAAACTTCATTGCATACCTATTTATTTATTGATATAGATTTTTTATTATATTTTATTCGAAAAGGTTCTTAGATAGAGAATATTACCCTTTCGGATCGGACACGTGTTTTGTAACACGCTGTATAATTTTATCAAAAATAAATTGTCGAGATTTTTTTTAAATCTAACGGTATCATGTTGTTTGTATGTATGTATGTATGTTTGTATGTATAGAAGGAGTTATCTGAAAGCGGTGATGGAGACCATGATATCTGGCTGTCAAGCGAAGCCAGCGAGGCCGTGCATCGAGCAGCTTCGGGGGTGAGTTATCTATACTAATATTATAAATGCGAAAGTAACTCTGTCTGTCTTTCCATCATGCTAAAACTAATGAACCGATTAGTACAAAGTAGTCTAAAGCCCGCGGAATGACAAAATTTTTTTAATTAACCCCGAAAAGGTTGCGCGAGGGGTTGAAACTTTTTATAATTTTACGCTTTCACGGCCACACCGCTGAACCGATTGTAATGAAATTTGGTACACAGATGGTCTAGAGGCTGTGATAAAACATAGGCTACTTTTTTCGAATTCAACTTTGAATGTATCAAGTGTTACTTTATGTACTCTTTTGAATAACGATATATTTGAATTTGACTTTGAATATTTCAGTATACCATGTAGCTAAGCTATATAAACATATTACTTATATGTGACTTTCACTTTGACTTTTAATGTTACAGGAAGAAATCTTGAAGAAGCCGCTCAATTTGTTATCTGAAGTATCTCCTGTTGCCTTAATGAAGCTGGTGAAAAACGATGTGGAATTAGAGGTATGTTTACATAAGAATGAATGAATGAATAAATGAATGAGTGAATGAATGAATAAAGCTCGCCTGATGGTAAGCGATGACCTCTGCATAATAAGACGCTTTAAAAGAGGAAAAATAAAGCATTTGAGTCAACTATTAGTGAGATATATTTGACTTTGAATTATTCAAAATCTAAATGTAGCTTAGTTGAATAAAGAATTATTTAGATTTGGCTTTGAATATTTCATGTGCTGCTATATGTAGCCTTATTGAATAATGATATGTTTAAATTTGACTTTGAATATTTCAAGTGTTACTATATTATGTAGCCTAGTTGAAAAAAGATTTATTTGAATTTGACTTCGAATATGTCAAGTATTACTATATGTAGCCTTATTAAATAATAATAATAATTATAATAATAATAATTTATTTCCATAATAAGGTGATTTACAAAATGTTTTACCCAGGATCCCAAGATAGTAAATACTGTTTTTCAGGAGCCTGTTTCATCCAATCATGACACATATACGGCACCAACACAATTCGTTCAGATTTACAATAGGTTACATATAAAAATATAAAAATTCATTTACAATGATTACAATGATAATTAAATAAATAAATAAATAAATAAATTTTTTTAGGACATTTATACACAGCGCCATCTAGTTCCAAGCTAAGCCGAAGCTTGTGTTATGGCAACTAGATAACGGAATAAATTACATATACATTACTTTTTCTTTTGTAAATACATACATACAATACATAGCAACACCCAGACCCCAGAAAAATACAAATGTAAATTACAAATATATTTTTCCGGTGTGGGAATCGAACCCATGACCCTTCGCGCAGAAGGCAGGTGTATTACCTACTGCGCCAAGCGGTCGTCAATTTCATTAAATAATGATATGTTTAAATTTCAAGTGTTTATATATTCTCTATAAAATTAGGTTCCTTTGTCTATGAAAGAGGGTAAAAAATTGTCGACAAATAGGGTTTCAGGCAATGCCACATCCGCGATGGTACAGCGGTAGTGCGGTTTATGAAATGGCTCCACGCGAGCATCGAAGCCGGTACCTCGGTCACGGAGCTGCAGGCGGCCGATAAGTTACTGGAGTTTCGCAGGTGGGGCAACATTTTTAGTTTTATTATGGTCAAAAAATAGGTATATTTTTGCAGGACGCTTATTATATTGGTTTGGTACCACAATGATACTAAATGGTACCCATTGGTACTAACTACCAAAACAGGAAGATTTCAAATAAAAAAACAAAAAAATATATTGTTAGTTGCCTGGCAGTAATTGCTTTTTAGCAAAAAGGTCGCCTTTTTTAACGTTTTGACTCGTTTTTTATTTTATTCGGTCCTGTCCTGTAATCATTATATGTAAACAAATAAAACATAACTAAGAAAGTGGAGACATTTGTAACTCAAAAACGGCTGCATCGATTTTGATTTAGGTCTGGTTAGCAGTCTTAAATAACTTAAGCTAATTATTACTATTGCTTTTCAGAGATGAAGAAGATTTTATGGGACCGTCGTTTGAGACGATCCCAGGGACGGGGGCGAACGGGGCCATAATACACTATAGTCCCTCCTCTGAAGGTACCCAATATGTCATCCGTGGGGGGGACATGTTTCTTCTAGACTCTGGTGGACAATATCGGTGAGAATCTTTATAATATTTATTAATTTACTTGTATGAATGGAATGTGTGTGTACAGTCAACAAAAAAAGTAGATTTTTTACAACCGCCTTTAAAAAAAGGAGGAGGTTCCAATTCGACCCGTATGTTGTTTTTCTTTGTTTGTTATGCGATAACTCCGCTAATTATGAACCGATTTGAAGAAATCTTTTTCCGGCGTAACCACCTCAAGGGTGGTCCCATTTAAATTTAATTATAAAAAAACAACCCCCAAGGGTGGATTGAATTGGGGATGAACTTTTTTATAAGCAATATCTCCGCCGATTATGAACCAATTTGAACGATTATTTTTTGTTGAATAGGTATTATCATGAAGTCGGTTTTATTTTTTTTAAAGTTAATTATAACAAAACTTTTTTCTCGCCCTCTCCTGTCGTCGTACAATGAAAAAATAATGTTATAATGTAGACATATTTTTCAAAACTTATTGAGTTTCTTTTTATACTTGAAATTACAATTGTATCTTCGTATTTTTAAAAGAGCAACTATCAGAGTCTCTCGCCGGTTCTTCTCTGTAGAAACTGCCTTCCGAGCCGGTGGTAAATGTTTTGTAATACCGTGACGATTAGTGTTACTATATGTAGCCTGGTTGAATAAAGATACTTTTGACTTTGAATTATTAATTTTAATTAATGTGGGGGGTGTTTACAGGGATGGAACCACGGATATAACTAGGACACGTCACATGGGGGAGCCGTCTGACGAGCAGAGAGACGCTTTCACCCGCGTATTAAAAGGACAAATGGCGCTCGGAGCTGCGCTGTTCCCCAAAGGGGTCAAGGTGGGGCTTTATTATTTTGTATGAGGAACCCCTCTAAAGGTTTAGGTTTAAAATGACATGTCGTTGCTTATAATGAAAGCTACCATAAATTTAAATATTTTTTTACAGGAGAGCTTGACATAGAAAATGTATATTTTTTTGCTTAAAAATTTCGACGTCAATATGGGAATAAAAAGTAGTGCTTTTTCACCGAGTTTAAATTAATGATGTTTGTTGCTCGCACGCAAAAACTAAATCGATTTGGCTGATGTTTGGAGTGCATGTAGATTAGACGATAGATTGACACTTAGGATTTTTATCAAGGTATTGACACAACGCGAAAATAATACTTCAAGATAATTATTATAGACCGCCATCTAGTCCCATGCTAGACAGAGCTTGTGTTATGGCAACTAGATAACGGGTAAATTATATATACATACTTTTTTTTGTAAATACATACATACAATACATAGCAACTGCCAGACCCCAAAAAACATAAATGTTAATTACAAATATATTTTTCCGGTGTGGGGATCGAACCCACGAAATTAGTTGTGCTACCACTGCGCCAAGCGGGCGGTCAGATTATATCATAGATACTTTTCACCCCGATATTGACATGACGAAAACAATATATAATAAAAAAAAATAAAAATAAAAAATCATTTATTGCCCAAAAAACATAATATACATAATTAACACACCTATAACAGTCCCAAAGAAATAAACACTTAAATTAAAAATTTAGAAAGGAAACAATCAAAAATCTTATCTGGGCAAACGGCGACTTCTCAGTCAGGCGAATACTGGTTTTCAGTAGTCGCCTTTTCCAAGGACTTTCCTGTTTCACTATTTGTGATGCGGGCAAGTTTTTTCACCAAATAGCCATTTTATTGTTATACATCAATAAGTTTTTTTTAATTCTTAATTTTTAATTTAATTTATTTTATTTTTCATCCCATTGTGCGCATGTATGTGCGAGTTTGCTTGTGTGTGTGCATGAATGTGTGTATCGTTGTAAAAGTCAGTGTGTGTAATGTGTGCGAGTTTCTGAATGGACATTCCTATCAGTGTGGGCATCAGGTACGAGCCCCAAAAGCAGCCCTGTAACCCTGTTTGCCAATAATAGTTTCCTCACGTTGTGCTTAAAAACATTTGTATTTAGTATATTATGTAATTGTGTACGATACAGGGCAACGTGCTAGACACCCTAGCGCGCATGGCCCTGTGGGGGGTGGGGCAGGACTACGCGCACGGCACGGGGCACGGCGTGGGGCACTTCCTGCACGTGCACGAGGGGCCCTCGGGGGTCTCGTGGCGCCCCTACCCGCACGACCCGGGCCTCAACCGCGGCCAGATACTTAGTAATGGTGAGTAGGTACTTAGTAATGGTGAGTAGGTGGTATGTAGATAGTTAGTAATGTTGAGTAGGTGGTGAGTAGGTACTTAGTAATGGTGAGTAGGTGGTAAATAGATTGTTAGTAATGTTTTGTAATACCATGACGATTCAAGAGTTACTATTATATGTAGCCTACACATAGTAATAAATTTGTCAAAAGTTGAATAAATATGTGTTTGACTATGAATTTGGTGAGCAGGTGGTAAATAGATACTTAGCAATGATTTGTAATCCATATTTGATATTTTAAATGCAAATGTAACTCTGTCCGTCTGTCTGTCCTTCCATCACGCTTAAACGACTGAACCGATTCGAACGAAATCGGGAAAGCGTAAAATTATACAAAAGTTTCGACCCCTCGCGACCCTTTTGGGGGGTTAATTAAAAAAAAGTATCCTCTGTCCTTCCTCAAGCTTTAGACTATATTTGTACCAAATTTCGTTCTAATAATTTCGCATTTATAATGAATATTAGTATGGATGTATGTATGATCTTGTTTTCATCGCATTTGACACATGATGATCTTTAATTGTTTTTTTAACATAGGAGACACGATAATGCTATTTAAATTTGTTTACCACTGACCACATACGGGGCTCATCTATCATCTTCAATTTTTTATGAATTCTTTTATTAATTTCTTTATTTTGTCACATAGGTGATAGGAGGCCCATCTATAATGTTTATTTTTTATGTAGGAGGCCCCTCTATAATGTTTATTTTTTACATAGGAGGCCCATCTATAACGTTTAATTTTTTACGTAGGAGGCCCCTCTATAACGTTTATTTTTTTATATAGGAGGCCCATCTATAATGTTTATTTTTTACATAGGAGGCCCATCTATAACGTTAAATTTTTTACATAG
>JADANM010005620.1:3742430-3753518 GCA_026213755.1 Eurema hecabe
CATCTATAACGTTAAATTTTTTACATAGGAGGCCCATCTATAACGTTTAATTTTTTACATAGGAGGTCCATCTATAATGTTTATTTTTTTACATAGGAGGCCTACAAAGTTTATTTTTTTAATAACATAGGGGATACATGTTCAATTTTAACATTTCATTTCAGAGCCAGGATATTATAAAGTGGGTGAATACGGTATACGCCACGAGGATTTGGTGGAGATCATCGAAGTTAATAAAACTACGAGCCATCCGAGGGTGAGTCATATCTATACTATATAGAATTATAAAGAAGTAAAGTTTGTGTGTTTGTTAAATGGTAAGGGGTGATCTCGGGATCTACTGAACCGAATTTAAAAATTCTTTCACCAATAGAAAGCCACATTATTGCTGAGTGTCATATACGAAAAAAAGGCTTTTACGTGGTAGTCCGATTTGCTAGGTGAATCGGAGACTAAAAGGATCGAATTTTATTGATTTACTAGCTTTTGCCTGCGACTTCATACGCGTTTCCGTAATTTTTCGCGAAAATGCCGGCCATACTGCGCTCTTGGCGCCTAGCTAGGCTGGTCGCGAACTTTCAAGACTGTTCGTTACACAAAGTCTAAAAACGTATATCCTGTATAAATATTGCAAGAGAAATTTTTAAGTGATTTTAAGCTTTTTTGTTGATAATCCTTATACGGTAACATGATTCAGTATTCACTCGTATTTCATGTATGACAAAAAATTTACTAATTGAATTTTTGGCATCAGTATTGATCCTTAATCACTCCCTAATAGTTATTTTGGAAATTTATTTATTATACAGAATTTACCTCTCTACCGATTTATTATAAGTATAGATTTGTACTATGTCGTCCATTGCTAAGTAGACAATTTTGTCAACATTATGAATGTTTTTTGTAGATTTTGATCTAGATCTTTTTTATGTTTGAATATTGCGTAATAGTTGTTTTGTTGGTTAGGAATATTAAAAGAGCAACTATCAGAGTCTCTCGCCGGTTCTTCTCTATAGAGACTGCCTTCCGAACCGGTGGTGAATGTTTTGTAATACCGTGACGATTAGTGTTGCTATATGTAGCCTAGTTGATTAGAGAGATATGTTTGACTTCGGACTTTCACTTTTGCAGGCGTCAAATCTATTGGGAGACTTCGACGGAAGAGGCGTTCTCGGCTTCAACACGCTGACCGTCGTCCCTCATCAGACTAAATGCATTAATATTAAATTGTTGAACGATTTTGAGGTAAGTCTATCATATCTTACGAGCCGTGTCTCGCGGTTTTACCCGCGTAGTTCGCGTTCCCGGGGCAATACCGGGGTGTAAAGTACCCTATGTATCACATCCAGGGAATCACCTATCTACATACCAAATTTCAACGAAATCGGTCCAGCCGTTTTTGCGTGAGAGAATAACAAACGTATATACATATATACATACATTCTCACAAACTTTCACGTTTAAAATATTAGAAGGATGGGATGTGAAAGTTTCATAATATGGATGTTTGTGTGTTTGTCGCTCTCACGCAAAAACTACTAAATGGATTTGGTTGAATTTTGGCGTTCAGGTAGATTAGATCCTGGATTAACATATAGGATAGTTTTTATCCCGGTATTACCCCGGGAACGGGAACTACGCGAATACTGAGGGTTAGAGCCTATAAATAAATATTTGCATATAATTAAAGAAATATTTATTTAGAGTAATATTAATTATTGTAATTAACTGTATTTCGGGAACCAGCTACTTCTCCCATTTTATAAAGATACTGAATTTGATACACAAATTTAGAAAAATTAAAAATTAAAAACACTATTGAAGGATAATTAAAAAAAAATCCACGTTTACGATATTTGGGTAGTTGTCTCAAACGTGTGTGTTTTGTGTGTGTGTGTGTGTGTATGTATATTTGTATTGTGATTTTTAATTAGATGTTAAGTTAATGCAGAAAATAATGATTCGAGTCAGTGAGAAAAAGGTAAAAAAATATGTTTTTGTTTTATTCACAGATTGCGTATATAAATGCATACCACGATCGTGTGCTTAAGACCCTCGGGCCGATACTTAAAGATCGTAATCTAATGGAAGACTACGATTGGTTAGAGAAAGAATGTCAGCCTTTGAAAGTGTAAAAATATACTATATGTATACAGGATGTTAAAAAACTAATGTCCGAATCTGTATGGTAAAGTTCTCTCAGTAAAAACATTATCAAATTTATATAATACTAGCTGTAGCTCGCGACTTCGTCCCCGTCAGATCTATTTCTATTATTATGTTATAGTGAGTCAATTTTAGAAGATAGACATGGTATCTTGAAGCAAGCAGGTATTCGCAGCGCACGCAAAGGAAGCCCTTAAAGATGAATAATTTCCCCCGCTTTTTCCATATTTTCCATTATATCTTCGCTCCTATTAGTCGCAGCGTGATGTTATGTAGCCTAAAGCCTTCCTCAATAAATTGTCTATTCAATAAAAAAAGAATTTTTCAATTCGAACCAGTAGTTCCTGAGATTAGCGCGTTCAAACAAACAAACAAACTCTTCAGCTTTATATATTAGTAATAGATATCAGAATAAAATAAAATTAAAAATCGTGTGGCAAAAAATTAAGTTTGCTAAAAATTCATAACAGTTGTGTTATCTTATAATATCTTTACAATAAGCTTTTCTTTTGTATTAATGTAATTTTATAGAACATTTACTATTTATAACCTTGTATTAAAAAATAAACAATAAGAAAATAAGGAACTACCTACCAGTATATATTATCATATGGCATATATTGGACGACCGCTTGTCTTGTGGGTAGCACAACTGCTTTCTGCGTGAAGGGTCGTGGGTTCGGTCCCCACACCGGACAAATATATTTGTAATTTACATTTGCATTTTTCTGGGGTCTGGGTGTTGTATGTATGTATTTACAAAAGAAAAGTATGTATATGTGATTTATTCCGTTATCTAGTTGCCATAACACAAGCTTCTGCTTAACTTGGGACTAGATGGCACTGTGTATAAATGTCTTGAAAGTATTTGAAACATTCGTTCACGGTTCGGACACTAGTTTTTTAACACACTGTATATACAATAATTAATTTAATATGAAACCCCTTTAGATATGTTACTATGTAGTTTTATTGGTTTCTTTAAAACTTATATTATATGAAACATTATTAAAATCATTTCTAATAAAAACAAGCAATGTATGCAAAACATGTTATTTAAATATTACACTTTAATGGCACGATAAAAATATTTTTAATTTCAAAAGAACGTGTTGACTTTATTTTGTATTAATAAAACATTTTTTTGGCATTTAATTGTATTTCTTACGGCCAAATACTCATACGCAAATTAAATTTAAGCACGCCTTAAGACTCGTAATTTTGACAGTATCGTATGGCGAACTGTCAAATCGGATCGGCTTAAGTTGTACTTAAATTTAAGTTTCGTTTCAGTATTCCGGCAATAGTGTATTTTAAATAAGTTTAAGTTAGCGAAGTTTATAGATAACTTATCAGCAGCTGAAATTGTAATAAATATTCGCATTTAAATAACATTATACAGGGTGTATTCAGACATTTATTCTGAAGATCTTAACATACAAAATTGAGTTTTATTTTTGTTTCTATTATTTTTAGTTTTTCAGTTCGGGTAAGTGTCCTATAATAGTGTGGTGGAGTAATGTCTTTTCTAATAATGATAATAAAGCTTTGAAACAATTAAATTAATATTAATAATTAGCCGCAACTATTTTGGTTTTTTATTAATATATGTAAGAAGCTTTTAATATTAAAACACATATGTACACAATTGTATTGTATTTTGTATGAATAATAAAATATTTGCTACGAAATTGTTTTTTTTTATTTATTTTCTCACACCTTTAGGGTCTCAGGATACAATACATTATCACATGTTATAAGAAGATATGATGTGTTATACTTATAAATAAATTTCAGGACTGACCATTGAACTTGGCACCTAGGCATTTATCATAATATTGAACTTGGCTCTGGTGTCACTTTTTGTTTTCGATTGGATCTCTTTTTTTCTTATTGGTTTTATATCATTTATCCCTTTTCTCTTGCTTTGACTTCTCTGTATGTGTGTCGCTGCTGTGCGGAACACTTTCTTTCGTTTGATTTGTACTTGTATAACATATCTATTAAATAATATCAAGGAAAAGGGTGTAGTGAAAAATAAAAGTCATCTCGCTTAAGAAAGTTTATTTATAAAGGTAGTTACAAAATCGCACAGTTTTATCTAATACATTTGATTATAATTTTGTCAAATCTTGTTGATTGCTTATAAGAATATTAATTAAAAAAACATTTTATATTATAATCAGATAATTATTAAAAATTAAAGTTTAATTTAATAATTACATATACATACTTATTTGCTTTCGTACGACAATAATTTTTTTACCTTAATAAAAAATATGTTACTATTTAAGTAAATATACATACAAATGTTTTTGTTGTTATTAAATCATTTTATTTGAGTCTTCAATACAATTGGACAATATTTGACAAAATTATATTCTATATTCTATAGGTTAATAAAAAATCTATAGATAGCATTGTTTTTGAAAATCGATAATATATGGAACCTATTTCTAAGTTCAGTCCAATTATATGGGTTTTATTTTTGATTGTGAGTTTTAATTACATTTGTATTTATAAATTACTAATTAATCGTCTAAAATTATATTTTGAACTAGTGTCAAATGCGACATTTTTTTAAACACAGCTGTCAATATAATCTGTGACACAAAAAATGTTGCTTACTACAGTAATGAAAAAAAAACAGGTAAATATATTTAGATACATTAAAAAAAAAACTTTTTATTATATCAGCCTATAATTAAATTTATAAAATAATCCATTGGTATCTATAAAACTTAAAACATACCACAAGACCAGTAAATTATAATTTTTTAAGTAAAAAAAAACAAAAGCCCTTTTTGTCACAGACTACACATAGCTATAGATATATATTAAGTGACATATAGTTACACAGACAAAAAAAAATTTTACAAACTATATTACTAATATTGGATGGATATAATTAATATTTAAGGATATCGATTTCAATACATTTCGTTAGTTAATAAATTCTTATTAGGGGACAAAATAGTATGCTAATCTGATGGAAAGAGGACCTCATCGTCTATAAATACTTTTTTATAGGAAGGAAGAAAAGGAGTAACCTTCCTCTGAAGCAAAGGGAGTAACCTCGACCAGTCGAACCACTAACTGATTAAGACGGAGACTTAGGGTATACGACCCTAATGCCGGAATACTAAAATCCAACTTAAAATTAAGTACATCTTAAGCCGGTACGATTTGACAGTTCGCCATATTATTCTGTCTAAATTACGAGTCTTAAGGCGTGCTTAAATTTAATTTCCGTATGAGTCTCCGACAAATATTATAAGTTTCAGAACTTGTCGTATTTTCTAACGTTCGCTACCTTTGACTGAATCTAGTGTGTTGCCGATCTTTAATAACTACTAAGGCTTTAAAGATATTCACTCTATATGTATAGTAATATTATAAAGAAGTAAAGTTCGTGTGTTTGTTAAATTGTAAGGGGTAATCTCGGGATCTACTAAACCGATTTTAAAAATTCTTTCACTAATATAAAGCCACGTTATTGCTGAGTGTCATAGGCTATATAAAAAAAAATTGTCAGCTAGTATTTTATAAATACAAATGTTAGACTAATTAGACGATTTTTAAATGATTTTTCTTAATAATAGGTTACTTGACAAACTGAAAAAACTATTTTTAATTGCAATACAAGCTACACTCTCCCAAAAATCTTTTCATTAAGAGTAGAATTATTTAAAGAATCTATTCAAAGCAATATGGCACTTGAAGTAGTCAATTGTCATTCTTGTAGTAAAGAATTTAATATGACGTAATATTGCAGACGCCATCTTAAATTTTAAATGACGCGATAAAAAATTTATTTAATTAATTAATATATTATTATAATTATTATTGCCGTTTGATGCTAAAAATTTTCGTAAGAAATATGACAAGTATTTGAGCATTAGTTTATTTGAACCGAATTTTCCGATTCCAGGGCAATACCGGGATAAAAAGAGCCCTATGTGTTAACACAGAGTTTAACCTACCCGCACGCTAATCTTCAGCGAAATCAATTGAGCAGTTTTTGCGTGAGAGCAACAAACATACATATGTACATTTTCACAAACCTTATTCCTTTAATATTAAGAAGTGTTGACAAGTAACCTATTATGACAAAGACTGTTTATGAAGACTATTCAATTTGATAGACCTACATTTTTTCTACTGGCAAAGACGATGGTCGGATTTAATTCACTAGAAAAGTTTTCTAAAACCCCAAGATTTTAATAAAAAAATATAGTACTCCTTACATTCTACAATTTTGATATAAATAGGTATAGGTCGCGTCACGGATGTTTAGCGCTGGACGAGAATAGCTGCGTATCGGTAGAATCGCGCTCGTAATTGACGTATTGGTGCTCAAAGACAACACGACTGGGACAACCAATCAACGCTCGCGCACCCGACGATCACGCGCCGTCTCCTCGATACCTTATTGTTGACTTCTGCGCAGATTTCGTTCAGCGCTAAAGATTCGTGACGCGACCTATACGAACCTACTACCTAAGAAATGATTTCAATAAAATTACCGACAAATACTTCATTCTTCACGGATTTTTTTGCGAAAAGAAAAAATGTAAAAAAAAAAAATTAATTATGAAGGTTACAAATAAATTTGAATAGGAAATTTTCTGAGCGCGCTAAACACAGCGCCATCTAGTCTCGCGCTAAGCATAGCTTGCATCAACTAGATAACGGATACATTACTTACACATACTTTTCTAAGTTATTTTTTACATGTAACTTAATCATTCGATCAGTGGCCTTTGTTGTTCTTTTTTATTTTAAATATTGAATGTTTGTCTGGCAGAAAACACTATTAGTGATAAGTCAGCCAATTACATGTAATGTTTAAATTTTTTCCATGTAATAATGAATAAATATACCATTTCAAAATACTCAGTTTGTACTTAGTTTTATTTAAAAAAACTTAATACTGACGTATTGGCAAATTGTTTTAAAGCGAAAAATAAATTAAAATAAAAAACTATTTCTGAGTAAATAAAGTTGAAAAAAATATTTCTAAGGTCTTATTATGCCACTGATTCTGATATACATAATTAAATATTTGTTGCGTGCTTTAATAAATAAGTGTTTAAATATTTTCAAGCCTATGTATTAAAGTCAATGATATTATATAATAGATATGTTATACACCAACAAATCAACCGAAAAAGGTGTTCCGCACAGCAGCGACAGCACACATACATACAAGTCAAAGCGATAGAAAAGAGATAAATGATAAAACCAACAAGAAAAAAAGAGATAGTTTCGTCAGTTGCGCGTGGATACACCGGCAACCAATCACCTAAAGGTAAGACGTCCTAATTAGGATGTTTTTGCATTTATAACATTTAATATACATAATAGCATTGGTAGTACCTGAATACCAGTGACAATTTAAAATGAAAAGTAAAATTGATGTAGTCATTATATTACTATAATTAATGATATTATATTAAATGGATACGCTAGAAGCGCTAAATTTTGAACACGCAAAAACATCCTAATTAGGACGTCTCTCCTTTAGGTGTTTGGTTGCCGGTACATTCACGCGCAACTGACAAAACTATCTCTTTTTTCTTGTTAGTTTTATCATTTATCTATTTTCTATCGTTGTGACTTGTATGTATGTGTGCTGCCGCTGCTGTGCGGAACACTTTTTTCGGTTGATTTGTTGGAGTATAACATATCTTTTATATAAAGTCATTGATTGTCAATGGTATTACGGTACACACAGAATTTTAACTGTTTTTCTCTAATACTTAATATACATACCTTTAACTAGGCATTTTCAAACAATTCACACACACACACACACACACACACACACACACACACACACACACACTTCGTTATATCTGTACTAATGATCAAAGTAACTGAGTTTTCAACCGACTTCACCCGGACCCCAGATTAACTTTAAAAGAATTAACTTAAAAAAAAAACGACTTCATGATAATACCTATTCAACAAAAAATAATCGTTCAAATTGGTTCATAATCGGCGGAGATATTGCGTATAAAAAAGTTCATCCCCAATTTTCTACCCTTGGGGGTTGTTTTTTTATTATTAAACCCCTGAGGTATTACCTATACGCCGAAAAAAGATTTGTTCAAATCGGTTCATAATTGGCGGAGTTATCGCGTAACAAACATTTGAAAAAAAACGGGGTCGAATTGAGAACCTCCTCCTTTTTGAAGTCGGTTGAAAAATAGAAATATGTCTGTATAATGCACTCCCCTAGGGGTAGAAGGCAGTTTACCACTGAACAAGGTCGTCCAATACTTAAAATCTTAACTTAAAAAATAATATTGACGACATTTATTTACTTATAATAACTTATATATAAATATTTTAATGAGATCATTCTTTTACTTAGAAAAAAAAATCGATTGTCCATTAAGTTGAGTCACTGAAAAAACACAAACACTAAAAATAATATTCCCACAACCCCTTTCGTATTGTGCTTAGACTTCATGAAACATTTTTTGACCAGCTGTAAAGTGTGAGGGAGAAGACACGAGCGTGCGATCAGTCTGTCTCTTTCTTTAAAACGACAGAACTGTTACAAAGAAACGGGTTGGCACTATCGCTTCCTCTCTTTCTAAGAACGATAAAAATAATACATTTTTAGTATGATGATTTTCTTTGTCTATGGTTTGTATAATCTGTGGGTTAGAGTTTATTATCTATGCTCTGTGCTCTGAACGTTATTGTACAGAATACAGAATAATTTATAAATCAACTTTCCAGTCTATAGTTTTGTGAACAATGGTATTGCGATTCTACAATCTATGGTATAAAGAATATTTTGACATGTGTCAAATTATTCAAATTTCAGGGGAAGAGCCGATAGATGATTCTGTCTATGGTCTGTCAATATGACAATATCTTTAATATACATACTTAAAAATATATTAATTCAGAGATAAACCTTTTTGTTTTGTAGAGCAACGTTGTCTATTATTCTCTTTGCTTGTCTGTATTTATTTTGATTCTACGGCTTAGGTATAGTCTATGGTTATACATATTATAATCTGTCTAAAAGATTTTGACATAACATAACGTAATTTGACACATGCACCAAAATATTATAGTCTGTAGTTTATCTATTATTAATGTTTGTCGTTTGTTGAGTCCTTTGATCTATGACTTTCTAAATCAAATTTGGCACTTGCCCCAAATTACGTAAGTTATTTTCGAGTAGTTTATGAAAAAAAAAACATTTTTTTATGAACTATCCTAAGTTTGGGATAGTTTATAGTGAACGTAATCTATTGTCTATTAATTGGGGTATAGTCTATAGCTTGTCAATTAAATTACAATTTTATATGGATAAGCTATAGATCACAGTCACTACAGACAAAATTCTATTTGACAGCTTATAGATTACACACTCTATGTAATCTATGGGCTGTATTGGGGTAGTTTATAGTGAGTGGTAATCTTTGGGTTGTCAATTGGAATATTGTCTGTGGTAACTATCTATGGTTTATCCATTGACATAGGCCATAGATAGTTACCACTACTAGGATATACTAGTAAGATTAGTCTCTAATCTGTCAGTTAGATTAGTCTTTGGTCTATGATACTCTATAGTGAGTCTTGTCTATGTCTTGTGCGTGTGGAAGTATCTCAGCAGATCGTTGTCAGCTTTGGCTAGCCAAGCTGCGTTGAGCGCGATAGTGTCCAACGCGCCTGATGCTCCACGTTGCGTACCGAATAGTTCTTTGAACTGTGAATTATATACAATATAACACTTAATTACCTTTAATATGTATAAATACATATACAACGTGTAACAGAAATGCGTGGTAATATTTAAGAGTCGCAAAGAATACCTTATTTTAAATGAATGTATAAAAATTTATTTCATTTGAACTATTTATTATCAAGATATTGATTTTTTATTTCTATTGACTAGCATATCGATATTTAAATATATCGACGCTACGATATCTATCACTTTAGAGCTATCAGCTGTTACGTGTCAATGACCGCATGACCCTATGACAATGCATTTCATTGAAAAAGTTACTGCTGTCTCTGTCATTAGAATTCGACAATTAGTGGTGGAACACTTTTGTTTTGATTTTCATATTATCGATTTTATTGATAAATTAATGAAATAAAAAATCTCAAATATTCAAATATCAAATATTTTAATACAGGGACTTGTATATAGACTATCTATTAGCATCTGAACATCACGCAAAAATATTACCACACATTTCTGTTACACGTTGTATACAGAGTGTTAAGAAACTAGGGTCCGATCCGTGAACATGTCAATATATACCGGTGGTAGGACCTTAATTTGGTAATGTTGTTTAAGAAATAACAAATTTGACTTTTTTTTTAAAGTACTTAAAATTAAGTAAAAGGCAACATTTATATGGCCACACGGCTCCACGTATGAAGTGCAAGAGGGATAGAAATATCAGATGACATCGAACAAAAGGTCCACAAAATGTAGGTGTGTAAAAAATGCTGTCAGCATTTATGAATTTCTCTGAATTTGGGTAAATCTTGCACAACAAACATATAATCTTTGAAATGTATTAAACTGTAATTTTTACATATAGTATTTTATTTTATTGAAAATGCCCTTCAGATTCGGACACACGTTTCTTAACACCCTGTATATATATAAATAGTTTGAAATATAATAATTATCATTTATATGGGTGCACTTGGACAACAAAATTAATCAATGAATCGATTGTTTTTAGTCGTCTGGTAGAAAGAGAAAATCGGTTAATTTCGTCTTTATAGAGCGTCACCTCTTTACCACTCGTTATTGGCTATGTGCGCGACGGTGGCGACGCGTAGCGCTTACAACTTCTGCGGAAGCTGTCAAATAATAATTTATATAATTTATTACTCTTAGTTACAATATACAACAATAACATTTTATTGGAT
>JADANM010005620.1:3811164-3844709 GCA_026213755.1 Eurema hecabe
TATTATAATAACGTAACGAGTCGCTGTCTGTACATGGAAGATATATGAGAAAAAATATTATAGGAGACCTTTATTAACGCAATAGAACCCAAAACAATGATTTTTGGAATTTTTGTCTGTTTGTTTGTGCACGCTAATCTCAGAAACGGCTCATCCTATCTAGATGGGGTTTTCAAGCTAAGCTAAGCTTTCTAAGCTTCAATTAACATTTAGTGTTTAATTCATGTCAATCGGTTTATAAATAAAAAAGTTATGGCAAATTAAAGAATCACGTTGATCTTGCTGAACGTGTGTTGGCGCGGGTTAGGCATTTTCAAAAATGCTGCCAAAAGTCACTTTTCTACGCGGGCGAAGTCGCGGGCACAGCTAGTTACCAATATATCTTCCACGAACGATTGTGCTAACATCGAGAAATTTCCCGTTCCGAAACATTTTCTTGGAAAATTCACGTAAATTCAGTTTTTATGAATCATTTATAAGTAACCCAATTTTTTTAGATTCGGGGAAAGGAGACAGCTTCTCGCGACAAGGACAGACTACTGTGAATGAACTGTTTCGTTTTAATAGAACTACTGTTATTCTTTGCTACTATGCTATATGCATCATCATTATCATTATATATTATTCTTATTATTATTCATCAATACATAGGATAAAACAAACGGCGATAGGGACTTATCGCCGTCTGTCTGTACGCAACCGATTTTAATGATTTTTTTTTATATATAGAACAACTAGCGACCCGCCCCTGCTTCGCACGGGTGCAACTACAGAATGTCCTCATAGGTACTCAACGTTCACAGCTTTTTTGTCAACCCGAGCCCCGGCCGGCCGCCCGCCACAACAACTACGTCCCTGCATTTTAAATTTGTAATATCTTCGGAACTATTCACTTAAATTACAAGCATATTGATCTATAATACACGCACAATTTATTTAAGGTGCTGAATTGGATAAGGATTAATGCTGTATAGTTAAAAATCACTTCGTAAATAACCATTTATTAGTAAAGGATTAAAAATGGTCATGGTGGGTTATCCCTAAGAGGTCCACATATGCCATCGCGGACTTTTTCGTACAACTTTTTAAGGTGGACAATACTGTAGTACAATATTTGGTCTATCTCGTAGGGTTTAGCCAGCGTTTTGCGCCAATATAAGCGCAAAAAACGGTCTTATTTTAGACATCACATTAGAAACCTCTAAATTTATCAGTCTTTCTCTACTATATTATGCATGTATTATACATATAAACCATCCTTAAGAATCATTCTATCGATTGAAAACTGCATCAAAATCCGTTGCGTAGTTTTAAAGATAAAGGCATACATAGGGATAGACAGACAGCGACTTTGTTTTATACTATGTAATAATGACTAGCGGACCCGTGCCCACTTCATTGGGCATGACTTTAACGATCCTTTTTTATATAGCCCATGACATTCAGCAATATCGTGGCTTTCTATTGGTGAAAGAATTTTTAAAATCGGTTCAGTAGATCCCGAGATTACCCCTTACAATTAAAATAATTAACATTTTCACCACTTGATTTTTATAGAAAAAAAATCTACTCGTAGATTCAAAATGACGTACCATACAATAGAATCTCTTAACCACAGACAGTTGAAGAACAATTTTAACCAAACTGTTTAGTTCTAGCTAGCATTAAACAGTTTAAATATAACCTTTCAGTTTTCTTCGTCCCCTAAATAAAACATTGTTGTAACTTACAAAACGGCCGATTTAAAGATTAATATATTCCGAACTACGTCAATGGTTTTTGGACTTTTAAATTGAAGTGTTTTTTACAAAAAATCTTACCTCGACATTACGACGAATGTGGGTTTTATACTAGCATAATTACATAGGTTTTTTTGCCTATACCTCGCTAGAACAGAAACCTTTAAATAGCTGTTGCTCGCGACTTCGTCCCCATTGATTTGTTTTACAATTATTTCTTCGCTCATATAAGTCGCAGCGTGATATTATGTAGCCTAAAGCCTTCCTCGATAAATTGTCTATTCAATAAAAAAATATTTTTTTAATTCGAACCGGTAGTCCCTGAGATTAGCGCGTTCAAATAAACAAACTCTTCAGATTTATTTTATTATAAGTATATAGATATAAAAATGAATCGCAAAATGTGCTGGTAAGCGCATAACTCGATAACAGCTGAACCGATTTACATAATTCTTTTTTTAGAATAATCCTGGATGTATGAGTATTACTTTAAGTTTAAAATTGTATGTTCTTATTTTAAACAAGGTACAAGTTAACACATTTTTTTTAAAACAAGCTTTACAAACAAACAAACAGTCCTCCTGTCCGGGGTGGACAGGAGTACTCGTCAAGGCGAATCAAACGAGCTCAAACACGATAGAGTTGTGTCGTTTAATTACTAAGTTCCTACCCACCTTCAGGCTTCATCATCAGATCAGCTCCATGTCATAATAATGTTGCATTGTCATACGATTTACGCATGCATGCAAAATTTCAACTCAATCGGTAAATGGGAAGTGGGTCAAATTTTACTTGCAAGATTTGATTACAAACAAACAAAAAAAAGCTCGTAGAAGAGCAACTATCAGAGTCTCTTGCCGGTTCTCCTCTGTAGAAACTGCCTAGTTGAATAAAGATACTTGTTGGGCTGGCTAGTATCTTAGTATATATAAATTACGTGTCACGTTGTTTGTCCGCGAGTGACTCCTAAACTACTGGACCGATTTTAAATTAAATTTTCACATCGTGTGCAGTTTGATCTAACTTAAAAGATAGGATAGCTTACATCCTGGTATTGCCCCGGGAAAATGAACTACGCGGGTAAAACCGCGGGACACAACTTGTAATATATTATTTACTAGACGTGTCTGAAAGTTTTACCGACATTTATGCATTATACACATAAACCTTTCTCTTGAAACACTCTATCTGATGATGTAGGCAACGTAGCTCCCAAACGGATGATCCGATTTTAATGCGGTTCTTCTTGTTTGAAAGGTATATCCGTCGAGAGTGTTCTTAGCTATGTTTGGTGGAAATCGGTTCAGGTCTTCAAGGTCATCATTTCGTTGAGGTGTGATAGGAATGTTACACGCTCAGTTTGCTTGCGTTGTATTTCTAACACTGACTTGTAGTATAAGGTATTGGTCGCGCCACAAATCTTTAGCGCTGAACGAAACCTGCGCAGAAGTCAAAAATAAGGTATCGAGGGGACGGCGCGAGATCGTCGGGTGCGCGAGCGTTGATTGGTTGTCCCAGTCGTGTTGTCTTTGAGCACCAATACGTCAATTACGAGCGCGATTCTACCGATGCGCAGCTATTCTCGTCCAGCGCTAAACATTCGTGACGCGACCTATATCAATGTTTATTCTACATTTACCTTAAACAGCCGATGTTGAAGAGTTCTTCAGGGCGAGTAGAACCAAGAACTTTCAGTTAACTTGACTCCAACATAGTGTTTCCTCCATGAACAACACTAAAATAAAAACACCATTAAATTAAAAACATAATTTTCATTATCTATAGATTCTATACTATTGTTATAAAGAAGTAAAGTTTGTGTGTTTGTTAAATTGTAAGGTAATCTCGGGATCTACTGAACCGATTTTAAAAATTCTTTCACCAATAGAAAGCCACATTATTGCTGAGTGTCATAGGCTATATACAAAACCAAGTCGGTTTCTGTCTGTCCCTATGTATGTTTAAATCTATAAAACTACACAACGAATTTTAATGCGTTTTTTTATCAGATAGAGTGATTCAAGAGGAACACACATACACACTCAATCTTTCTATAACATTAGTGTAGATCGTAGTGCCTTAATGAACAAAGATAGTCTGGACGCACCATGACACCTTAAATGATTAAAACTTGACACGTTTTGATAAAAATAATGTAGTCACAGTGAAAAATTATCTTTAAGACTATTACAGTAAAGTTGGTTTTGCAATGTTAACTTAGCTTTATAACTTAACTTTTAAACATAACGTTTTAACGTTTGAATGGTATAAATGTCGCAGGCGGATTTTATAATCCGCTGTATTACATTACGGCTAGCCGTTTTACAAAACAGGGCCGTTTTGCAAAGCGGCGGTTCAACGACTAGCCGTATTGTCTTGCGTAGTTTTTGTAACATTATAAATTCTTATATTCTTATTTTATTTGTATCATTGTCATAGTTTTTGTATCATTATAAATAGAACTTGATTACTCAGCTTCATTTTTATTAAAGATGAGTAAATAAGTTTTTTTTATATTGACAAATAACTAACCTAACCTAACCTAATATATTAAAAAACTAACAAGTGGCGACGAATACATTTAGGCGGTTTTTTACTTATCCGCATTCAATACGGCTAATCGTTGAACCGCCGCTTTGCAAAACGGCCCTGTTTTGTAAAACGGCTAGCCGTAATATAATACAGCGGATTATACAATCCGCCTGCGACATATACACATAGATGTTTAACGTAGACTGATAGTCCCTTAACAATCGGTCCGCCGTAAGTGAAGCCACAACTGTATACATGTAGGTGTTAACAGCACGTTCTTATACTCGATGACACGCACACAAGCACGATGTTGCTACTATAAGTTACATCTAAACCGCTTAAGTTAGACGCTTGAAATTTGGCATGCATACCTTAGGAAACTTAAAGGTTAGTTGCAACAGGATATTGTGAAATTCCCACGGGAACGGGAGAAAGCGGAAAAGACAATTGCATGAAAATATCTAGGAAAAAGGATTATAAGGAAAGGAAGGGGGGGTCAGTTTATATGAAAGTTCACGCGGACGGAGACGCGGGCAACAGCTAGTACCCTATAAGTTCTATACGTGACTCCGTCCGCTTGGACTTTCATTAAACTTTGACCTCCCCTCTTCCCCCCTTACAGCCCTTTTTTCCAGTTAAAAAGTAGCCTATGTTTTATCTCAGGCTCTAGACCATCTGTGTACCAAATTTCATTACAATCGGTTCAACGGTTTGGCATTTTAAAAAGTTTCAACTCGTTCAAGTTCCCTCCTTCCATCCATCGCATCCTTTAGGGGGTTGATTAAAAAAACTAGCCTATGTCCTTCCCCAGGCTCTAGACCATCTGTGTACCAAATTTCGTTCCAATCGGTTCAGTAGTTTTAGCGTGATGGAAAGACAGACAGACAGAGTTACTTTCGCATTTATAATACATATTACTATGGATTAAAGTACTTCATCATAATTAATAGTTTTAGTTCTATTTTCTTGCTCAAACAATTTGATTACTATTAAAAGGTTTAGTAAGTAAACTTCAGAAGATAGAAATATAGTGTCGTGGTTATTTATATGGTACCATTAAGAAGGTTATAGTGAATCAGTCTTAGTAGATAGACATATACTGTTGGGGACTAATTTTTAGATAATTTAAAGAGGAACAATTCTTTCATACATATTTTTTAGGTAAATTAAACCGTTTACGTTTAGTTTTTGCCACATTTTTCGCTACTGCTTCGCTCCTATGAGTCATACTGTGATGGTATATAGCCTTCCTTAATAAATGGACTATCCTAACAATAAAAAATCTATCCACACTAGTAGTTCCTAAGATAGAAACAAACAAACAAACTGTTCAGTTGAATAGTCACTACATAGTATAAAACGAAGTCAATTTCTCTGTCCCTATATGTATGCTTAAATCTTTAAAACTACTCAACCGATTCTCATGCGACTCTTCTAATAGATAGACTGACTCAAGAGGAAGGTTTATATGTATAATACTTGCATTATAAATTCGAGCGAAGCCATGAAAGATCGCTA
This sequence comes from Eurema hecabe, assembly GCA_026213755.1. Lineage (NCBI taxonomy): Eukaryota > Metazoa > Arthropoda > Insecta > Lepidoptera > Pieridae > Terias > Terias hecabe. The sequence goes on from JADANM010005620.1 coordinate 3,816,954, forward strand.
GTATCGTTTAAGTATAGATTGATCGTAAACAAGTCGTATTCGGTCGCTACACGTTTAAAATCGTGCAGGACTAACTACGCTTACAATGCAAATTTCGCGCTATATAAAGCGCGCTGTTAGCGGGAACAGCACAGTGCCAGCCGGCGACTTCCCGCCAAAACTCCTGTCAAAAAGTTGCCGCTCAAAAAAATTCTTTTAAGAATAAAAATGAGTGCGCTCCTTATAATAATCGTTCTTGCGTTGATCGCATATAATTTTTTCTACCGCAAATCAAATAAAAACATATCATGCAAAGGGAACGTCGAATTAAGACCCGCGCCGGGGCCGATAGGGTTGCCAGTTGTTGGCAGCTTGCACCTTTTGGGGAAAAAGGAGTCACCGTTCCAATCTTTCACGGAGTTAGCGAAGACATATGGGGATATTTTTAGCATAAAATTGGGGAGTTCTCAGTGTCTCGTTGTGAATAATTTGGAGTTGATTAGGGAAGTTCTGAACCAGAATGGGAAATTCTTCAGTGGGAGGCCAGACTTTCTTCGTTTTCACCAACTCTTCGCTGGAGATAGGAATAATTGTGAGTATTACATTTATATTAACAATCCTGATTATTAAATCAATACATAGTCTATCTATACATATAATAAAAACGTAACGAGTCGCTGTGTGTACATGGAAGATATATGAGAAAAAATATTATAGGAGACCTTTATTAACGCTATAGAACCCAAAACAATGATTTTTGGAATTTTTGTCTGTTTGTTTGTACACGCTAATCTCAGAAATGGCTTATCCTATCTAGATGGGGTTTTCAATGCTATATTGTGGTAAGCTTTACTTAACATTTAGTCTTTAATTCATGTCAATCGGTTGATAAATAAAAAAGTTATGGCAATTTAAAGAATCACGTTAGGCATTTTCAAAAATGCTGCCCAAAGTCACTTTTCTACGCGGGCGTAGTCGCGGGCACAGCTATTATAAAATAACTCTAAAACTACGCCACCGATTTTCATGAGGTTTTTTAAAAAGATAGAACGATTCAAGGGGGTTTATAAGTATATATAAATGCAAAAACAAGTCAACTTCCTGACCTACTTTCGAAGAAAACAATATTGATATCGTTACGTGACTTTTTTGTTTTCGCTATGAACATACATACTGATTACTTAATAAAATATCGTCTCTATTATAATAATAATTACATATAATAACAACAAAGTCGCTTTCTGTCTGTCCCTATGTATGTTTAAATCTATAAAAATACGCAACCGATTTTCATGGTTTTTTAATTAGATTGAGAGATACAAAAAGGTTTGTGTATAATCAATGATATTATATTAAATAGATATGCTATAAGCGAAACATTTTGAAGACGCAAAAACATCCTAATTAGGACGTCTTAACTTTAAGTGATTGGTTGGCGGTGCATTCACGCGCAACTGACAAAACTATCTCTATTTTTCTTGTTGGTTTTATCATTTATCTCTTTTCTATCGAGTTGACTTGTATGTATGTGTGCTGCCGCTGCTGTGCGGAACTTTTTTTTCGGTTGATTTGTATGGGTATAACATATCTATTATATAATACTAGCTGTTGCCCGCGACTCCGTCCGCGTGGACTTTCATATAAACTTTGACCCCCCTTCCCCCTTATTATCTTTATGTTTTATCTCAGGCTCTAGACCATCTGTGTACCAAATTTCATTACAATCGGTTCAGCGGTTTGGCCGCGAAAGCGTAAAAATTATAAAAACCAAGAGTTTCGGAGATTAGCGCGTACCAATAAACAAACAAACACTTCAGCTTTATAATATATAGTATAGAATGAATTACGAACGAAACCTATACGGGAAAAACCACGGGGTGCAACTAGTTTTTTTTATTAATTGACTTATCCTAGTTTTATCCGCGTAAAATCAATTTCTGTTCAATTCAGTCATGCCCTTCAGAATTCCCTGCGTGAAATCCATGTTTTAACATATTTTTGCGTTAATGATACTAGGTCATACTGTGACTTCAGATTAGCTAAAGTTTTTTCAATATCGCTTTATTAAGTCCAGATATATCTACGCTTACCTCAGGAAGTATCGGTTCGAATCGGAACATTCTCTTTGTGTCAGATAGTCCATTTATCAAGGAAGGCTTTAGGCCTTATAACTTTACTATACGCGTAAACACATTTAAAGGACGGCAACGCATTCACGAAGCTTTGCAACTGTAGTAGGGCAGATGTTACCGTCAGAGCGACCCACCTGATCAGTTACCAACAAATATATAATAAAAAAGGCTGGACAAACATGAAAATAAAAAAAATATTATCCCACGAAAAACATTAAATGTAAAAAAATGCTAAATCTCTCGATGCAGTCTTTCCATCGTAAATAGTTTTGAGATCTCGTAGAAGCCAAGTCCTATTCAAATTATTTTGTTGTTATAAATCAACATTTAGTAATTGTAATTGTCAATAGTTTTGTTTATATTAGAATTATAGTGCCCCCAGATTAGTCCGTCTCTTAGGTAATAAAATACATAACACCTTGTATTTTTTACTTTGTCAAAATAACAGAAGACTTCTTAGATACAGTGCATTAAAGTCAAGGAGTGAGGGCTGATGACGTCACAGCTTAGTAGAAAACGTGGATAGCAGTGACGTCATGCGAGTTTTCAAATCAACGTATCTCCTTAAGTTTTTGAAATAGAAAATAACTAAAGAATACGTGTCTATTAATTTTCATTAATCTATTTGAAGGATATTTTATCAATTATCAAATTTATAATATTTAGTTAGATTAAACTTACAATTGAACTTTTTTAACTCGAGATCGGCTAGACCAAATTTCATGGTTTTTGGTTCGTTAGATTTGTCCCCGCCCCGAATAGCATACATCTAATAAATATTATGAAAACTTTATAGGGGGATTTAAAGGGAAGGGTCAAAGTTTATGTGAAAGTCCACGCAGACAAAGTCGCGGACAACAGCTAGTATTTTGAATAAGATCTATATGTATAGTACGCGTCATATATGTTTAATGCTGGACGAGAATAGCTGCGCATCGGTAGAATCGCGCTCGTAATTGACGTATTGGTGCGAGAAAGACAACACAACTGGGACAACCAATCAACGCTCGCGCACCCGACGATCACGCGCCCCGCGCGCCGCGCCGTTACCTCGATATCTTATTTTTGACTTCTGCGCAGGTTTCGTTCAGCGCTAAAGATTCGTGACGCGACCTATACTCAATTTATTTATTGCTAACAATGGTATATACTCGCGACGCGACTTCGTTCACGCTGTACCTGTAGCCTAAACCTATGGTAGGTTTTTATTAAATAAAACATAATCATAGAAATAGGTTCAGCTGTTATGGAGTTATGCACTTACCAACATATTTTGCGATTCATTTTTATATTATACTAGCTGACCCGTGCCCACTTCGTTGGGCATAATGTTAACAATCCTTTTTTATATAGCCTATGACACTCAGCAATAATGTGGCTTTCTATTGGTGAAAGAATTTTTAAAATCGCTTTAATAGATCCCGAGATTACCCCTTACAATTTAACAAACACACAAACTTTACTTCTTTATAATATTAGTATAGACAAGTACAGACTAGCAACCTACCCTGGCTTCGCATATATGATTCATGTATTAAACTTAAAAAACTTCCTCTTGAATATTGAAGCATATTACAATTATAGCACTAGAACGCATTATGCGGCATAATCCTTAACGTTGAATGTTTCAACTACATCTTTCTTCATTCACATATCGAGCACTCTCAAAGTACTAAGTAGTGCTTTCGCTTGATGCGTGCAATTACATGTGCAGTGACAGAACATTAACTAATGTTTTTCTTTAATTTGACATTGATCGAAATTTTGCACTATGCTTTGTAATTGGAAAACGCTGTCTATCTATTTAAAAAAAACAGCATGATATACGGTTGCGTAGTTTTAAAGATCTAAGCATACATAGGGACAGACAGAAAGCGACTTTGTTGTTATTATATGTAATTATTATTATAATAGAGACGATGTTTTATTAAGTAATCAGTATGTATGTTCATAGCGAAAACAAAAAAGTCGCGTAACGATATTAATGTTGTTTTCTTCGAAAGTAGGTCAGGAAGTTGACTAGTTATTCGGACAAAGATTTTGTCAATTCGTGTTATCGAGAACATTCGGTGACCGATTTCTGATACACACGGACACACATACATACATGAAACATAAATTATTCATGACATATTGTCAAATGTCTTCAATATCATTACTTAGTACAAACAAAGTGGTTTTCTTGTCTGTCCCTATGTATGCTTAAATCTCTATAACTACGTTACCTATTTTCATGTGATTTTTTTTTAAAGATAGAGCGACTCAAGAGGAAGGTATATATGTATAAAACATTTTTAATGCTCACTAGCCGCTTCACGTGGTTTTACCCGCGTAAAAAGTATCTTATGTTTTAATCCAGGGTATCATCTATCTGTATTCTAAATTTCAACTAAATCGGTCCAGCCGTTTTGCCACGAAAGAAAAGTTATTTCAAAGTAGACAATTTGATCTACATTGCATCAAATTCTTACGAATTTCGTAGATTTAACTTTTTCCATATTTATAGGGTGAATTTCTTATAGCAGTAACATTATCGGTGGGCTTGTGAGCGTGTCATCTATACTTATATTATAGATAAGTAAAGTTTGTGTGTTTGTTAAATTGTAAGAAGCAATCTCGGGATCTCCTGAAGCTATTTGAAAAATTCTTTCATTTATTTTTACTACTTGCCCGCGACTCCGTCCGCGTGGACTTTCATATAAACTTTGACCCCCCAATAACCCTTTTTCCATATAAAAAGTAGCCTATATCTTTTCACAGGCTCTAGAGTCTAGATTCTAGACCGTGCACCAAACTTCAATACAATCGGCACAGTAGTTTTGGCGTGAAAACGTAACAGACAGACAGAGTTACTTTCGCATTTATAATATTAGTTTGTTCCTCTATCGTATGCAGTATCTTGGACGACTTGTAGGATAGATAATGTTCTATGACGTCACGGTATGCATTTCAAATGGGTGTAGTTCTTGACCCAGTAAATAGAGGATGCGCTTGATATGTGAATATTTCAATTACTGTACACATTGGAGTGGTCCAAGTCATAAGCGGATGCTATTTTTATATTTATTATATTTACACATACGCACACATACACACAAACAAACACACACATATACATAGAGACGAATAAACACATATAACCATTAACAGTTGATTTGCACTTACACACACACACACACACACACATACATTCAATAGATGCGTCAATAAACACATATAATAATTAATAGTTAAATTGCATACACACATTCACATGAAAGACACACATACATGGGTTGCCTGGCAGAGATTTTTAGGACATTTATACACAGCGCCATCTAGAACCAAGCTAAGCAGAGCTTGTGTTATGGCAACTAGATAACGGAATAAAACACATATACATACTTTTACTTTGTAAATACATACATACAATACATAGCAACACGCAGACCTCAGAACAATACAAATGTAAATTACAAATATATTTTAATATGCACGTACATTAATCGCCCTTTAGAGTACTCGTGTTATTAAAATATTTTCAAATCGCTACCGCTCGTAACTTGCGACGTATGTAATATTATATTTAATTTTAAATATAATTATGACCTTGTTATTTCGCAAATGTCCATGAAATCAGATATCTGCGCGTCAGATACGGATTCATTTTTATATGCCTATATGTATGATATGCCTATGCATATCTATACTAATATTAAAAAGAAGTAAAGTTCGTGTGTTTGTTAAATTGTAAGGGGTAATCTCGGGATCTATTGAACCGATTTTAAAAATTCTTTCGACAATAGAAAGCCACATTATTGCTGAGTGTCGTAGGTTATATACGAAACCAAAAAATAAAAAGGATTATTAATATTATACCCAACGAAGTGGACAGCCAGTATATAATATACTAGCTGACCCGTGCCCACTTCATTGAGCAAAATGTTTATAATCTTTTTTTAGTTTTTGGTTTTTATATAACCTATGACACTCAGCAATAATGTGGCTTTCTTGTCGTGGAATTGTCGTATTTCTACACCAATAAAAAGCTTATTGGTGTAGAAATACTTAAAATCGGCTCAGTAGATCCCGAGATTATCCCTTACAATCTACTGAACCGATTTTAAAAATTCTTTCGCCAATAGAAACCCACATTATTGCTGTGTCATAGGCTATATAAAAAAAATAACATTATGCCCATTGCCCAACGAAGTGGGCACGGGTCCGCTAGTAGTAATATAAAGTTGAAGAGTTTTTTATTTATTTGATCGTGTTCTTTTCTGGAACTACTCTTACTTTCAAATAAGACGCTTATTTGAAAAATTATATATTTTTGTAATGGATAGTCAAATTATCGAGGAAGGTGTAAGGCTATAACATCGCGCTGCGACCAATACGCTGCAAGAATTATTATTATTTTTTTTTATAATATGAAGAGGGGAGACGAGCTGGACGCATTCCTGATGGTAAGAGTAGCGCCAGCCCATAGCCAATGCAGTGCTACCCGGAACTTTACTATAAAGCCCAACTCCGGGCAGGGGTGCACTACACCGACGCTCCCCACTTTGAGTCATCAGATGTTAAGACTCATGAGCTCAGTAATTTCACTGGCTACAGTGCCCTTCAGACCGGAGCACAGTGACATTTTCACAACACTGTTCAGGCGGTAGAATGTCTGGCACTGTGGGGGTACCCACCCAGTCGGTCTCCTGCGAAAGAGACCTGCCCCCGGTAAAATTATTATTTATAATTATTAGTATAATTATTTCAAAGTAGATTTTTTTTAACAAAGATTTTTTGGAACGAAGTGTCTTATGTTGCGCCGCATGCGGGGGCTAGATTGAAATATTTAAGACCAAAAGTTGTGACGACACTTTCATTTGTTTATTTATTTTATTATGAGTACAACCACATTACATATATCCAGACAATGACGAGATTATACAACATAGCACCGCATATGATATATGACGACCGCTTGGTGCAGTGGTAACACAACTGCTTTCTGCACGAAGGGTCGTGGGTTCGATCCCCACACCGGAAAAATATATTTGTAATTTACATTTGTATTATTCTGGGGTCTGGGTGTTGTATGTATGTATTTACAAAAGAAAAGTATGTATATGTAATTTATTCCGTTATCTAGTTGCCATAACACAAGCTTCGGCTTAGCTTGGAACTAGATGGCGCTGTGTATTTATAAATGTCCTGAAAATATTTATTATTTATATATAACAATTCTGGAGTGCACAGCATTGTCCAGTAACAGTTAAAAAAATTTAACAGTGGTTTAACCTACAAATAGATAGATTTAATTTAATTTATTTAGTTAGTATAAAATTTAATAAGTTTTTTTGCTATAGTCGTAAGCCGTGCGTTGTGCAAGTGTCTCTCAGTCTGTCTCTCTCTTTCTGACTATCTCTCTCATAAAAAAGCAAGCCAAAATTTAATTTATTTTTAAATGAAAATTTAATAAATACTATTCCTTCAATAATTAAACGTAATTAAATTCGTTTCATATAGATGATATAATAGGGGCACATTATTCTTAATGCGAGCAAAAAAATAGCTTGTTGTCTCTTAGTCGTAAGTTGAAGTTGACAAATAATTTCGAATTGAGTATTAAATTCGATTTTATTTAAACGAAATCCTTTGTAAGCCGTTGGCAAGTCGCTTAAATTGGTTGTAGGCCGTAGTGTGGTATATAAACCTTCTTAGATAAAAGGACTAACAAACACAAAGACAGACAGCCTTTCGGGAAATGCTAATCTTTTCTTACATAAGAACCTTCATCTTATAATAACAAACACAACAAAACAAATGAGCCAAATCGGTCAAGCCGTTTTCATGTTATGTCGTGACAACGGAAAACGGGTTTCATTTTATAGATAACAATTTTTTAACTATTTCATCCGGGTGTCCATAGACACCTCTTAAGTTTTTTTTAATCGAAACAGTAGTTCCTGAGATTAGCGTGTCCAAACAAACACTTCAACTTGATAATACTAATATAATATATTATATAGATAAAAATTATATTTAAATAAAATCCGCCGGGTCCAGCATATGCTAATAAAAAATCGGTTAGCATGCCCACGCCATTTGCATGCATGCATAATGCATGCACACATGGCGTTTGACGTCCGAAATTTAAATTTGAATTTAAAATTCAAAATATCGGGAACCGGTCGCGATGCTACATAATTTTTAGTGCCCCAAAACTTTTCCGAGCTAAAATTATTATTGAAATAAGAACTTATTATTTATTAATTTTTTTTTCTTGCTAATCGTGGACCCGCATTTATGGATGTATTTGATTAAGTTAGTTTTGGTCATTTGATTAAAAACCGCATGTAAATCAGTATAAGTAGAGTCACGAAACATTAGCGCTGAACGAAACCTGCGCAGAAGTCAAAAATAAGGTATCGAGGGGACGGCGCGTGATCGTCGGGTGCGCGAGCGTTGATTGGTTGTCCATAGTGTTGTCTTTCTCGCACCAATTCGTCAATTACGAGCGCGATTCTACTAATGCGCAGCTATTCTCGCCCAGCGCTAAACATCCGTGACACGACCTATAACGTAGTTTTAAGATATAAGCATACATAGGGACAGACAGAAAGCGACTTTGTTTTATACTATGTAGTAATAGTGATAGTGTGGCTAATTTAATTACATTTACATATAAATATAATTAAATTTATGTAATGTGTTTTATTTATACTATAATAATATTATAAAGAAGTAAAGTTTGTGTGTTTGTTAAATTGTAAGCGGTAATCTAGGGATCTACGGAACCGATTTTAAAAATTCTTTCACCAATAGAAAACTACATTATTGCTGAGTGTCATAGGCTGTATAAAAAACCGAGAAGGATAATTAATATTATGCGCAAAGAAGCGGGTCAGCTAGTGTAAATATAATCGTATATTTTTAATGAACTTAAGTTGTAGCTTTAACCTAAACTATGCTATGTAAAGTCGATTAAGTATGCATTTCTACCTTTTTTTTTATTTAACTAAATATTAATGTTACATTGCCATACTTTAAACAAAGTCCTTCCTACCTAAAAGCATTGATCATTCCAATACAGTTAACCCCACTAAATTCTAAATAAACAGTAAACTAACCCCCCTTTTTCTATTTCCAGCGCTCGCCCTCTGTGACTGGTCGAATTTGCAACTACGTCGTCGGAACCTAGCCCGCCGTCACTGCGGCCCGAAACAACATACCGACAACTTTGCACGCATCGGTTCCGTCGCCACCTTCGAAGCTATCGAACTCATACAAACCCTGAAACACGTCACGAGAACTTCCGACTCCCCCATCAACCTAAAACCCCTCCTAATGTCAACAGCCATGAATATGTTCGCCAATTACATGTGCAACATCCGCTTCGACGAGTCGGACGCTGAATTCAGGAAAATCGTCGATTATTTCGATGAGATCTTCTGGGAGATTAACCAGGGTTACGCTGTTGATTTTCTGCCCTTCCTAGCGCCTTTTTACAAGAAACACATGCAGAAGTTATCTACGTGGTCGCATGAGATCCGATCCTTCATTTTATCTAGAATCATTGAACAGAGAGAACTCAATTTGGACACTGAAGCGCCTGAAAAGGATTTCCTTGATGGCTTGTTACGAGTTCTGCATGACGATCCATCAGTCGATAGGAATACTATCATCTTCATGCTAGAAGACTTCTTGGGTGGACATTCTTCTGTAGGAAACCTGGTTATGTTATGCCTGACAGCTGTAGCGAGAGACCCTGAAGTTGGAAGGCGAATTAAAGCAGAAATAGATGGGGTTACTAAAGGTAAACGTGCTGTTACTCTTACAGATAGACCGTTGTTACCTTACACAGAAGCTACAATCCTAGAATGTTTAAGATACAGTTCGTCACCGATCGTACCTCACGTAGCTACGGAAAACGCAGCTGTATCTGGCTATGGAGTCGAAAAAGGCACCATAGTCTTCATAAACAACTACGAACTAAACATGTCAAACAAATACTGGAATGAGCCGGAGAGATTTGATCCATCCAGGTTCTTGGAGAAGACCAAAATTCGCGTGCGGCGAAACTCTCTTTGCGATTCTGGCATGGAGTCTGACAGCGAGAGAACAGGACCAATTGATAAGACCAAGGAAATGGAGAAAGAAGTCGTCTCTGTTAAGAAGAATATACCGCATTATTTGCCTTTCAGCATTGGCAAGAGAACCTGCATAGGCCAGACCTTGGTCACAACTATGAGTTTCGTAATGTTCGCTAATATTATTCAAGAGTTCGATGTAGCAGCAGTATGCAAAGAAGATTTAAGACAGAAACCCGCTTGTGCTGCCCTACCCAAAGACACGTATCCACTATACCTCTTACCGCGAAAACATTAATAAATATTTATTTTTTTAGGTAAAATCACCGTGTTGTATTGTGTCTTAGGATTGGGAAGATATTCCATTACCGAATTTTTTTGGTGATATTTACTGTTTTTTTTTATATATTTTGAATTTAAATTTTAACGTTCGTATAAAAGGAAATTTAAACGTTTGAGATTTTATAATATACTTTACTAGTACATTAGAAATCTAGATATCATATTTTGTATGTAAATGTAAAACTTTTAAAACAAACCAGTAATTTCCGAACTCCATGAAAAAAAAAAAATTGGCTTATAATGGCAATATAAAAAATTCTTTTTAATTTATCTCAAATCTGTCAAATTGTTTTTTTATTTTTAATTTTTCAAACATAAAATTCAGTTCCATCAAGAAGTATATTATAATCCTGTCTAAGACACAATACAGGTAACGGTTTTCGCTCAAAATCTATTTATTTCTCGAAATAATTGCATAGGGTTTAATTTTTCGGTTAATTCTGGGACAGCTGTTCATGTGACGCCATTTTGTATCCAAAGATTGTACTTCTCGCGTAGGTAATGACTTACTTTATTGAAAATTTGTTATTTTATTTCTACTAAAACGACTGCTTGTTACATGGACTTTGATTTAAATGTAGTTAAGTATTGCTTTTAAAATTTTAAACGCAAAAGGGAATTGTTTAAAAATTATTCTTCTTTCTTGTTGTAATGGCATGTGTAGATAAAAAAATAAGTTTGAGGGTCGATGTTTGGTTGTGGCAATCAGCAATACTATGCTTTGAATACCACAGACAAACATCGACCCCTTAAAATTAAATCTATATAACGTATATATATATACTGACATTACATCTGACAGCTGTCAAATGCGTTGTCAAAAGGTTAACAACCTGTTCCTTAAAACGGGTAACTTACGGCCAAATACTCGTACGCAAATTAAAGTTAAGCAAGTCTTAAGTCTCGTAATTTTGTCAGAATTGTATGGCGAATTGTCAAATCGGACCGGTTTAAGTTGTACTTAAATTTAAGTTGCGTTTCAGTATTCCGGCATTAGACATTATGATTAAAGTAACAATCATAGACTTCTAAATTTCTTTTTTTTATTTTTTTTTTGCTTCACAGAACCTCATTTAGATATACCTATTATAATTAAAATGTAATATTAATCTTTTAGGTATGTGTCTTATGTAATATAAAAACTGATGTAATATTATATTATTCAAATTAATGCACAGATTAATAATATTGTATCTCAATTTAGTGTAAAAACTTTTAAGATACCAGTATAATGTTGTCATACGTTAAAAATATTTATTATGTATTGTTTATATTATATCTAGAAAGACATTTTTTAATTAAGGCGGCATATCTAACCTCTTTCCTTTTCTAATTGTGTTTAAAGTTTTATAAGCAACTTAGAATATAATACTTAGATTAAGCAACAAGAGCAAAAACCTTACTCATTTTTGCTTAGCAAAATAAATAATACTTTGAATTAATATTTTGTATTTTTTTCGTCCTAACCACTGTTTCAAATATGAGGAGTCCTCAAAAAAGATGATAGATTGTTGTCAGTCTATTTGAGATATACTTTAATTTCATTTGAGTTTTGATGCATTTAGTGCAAATTTAAAATGTTAAAAAAGATCTTAACATAGTTATTTTTTGATTCAAAACTAATTTTTCTTTGACAAAATAATTTAAGCACAATAATAAAATTTTAATTTTAACATAATGCATAATATAATTATACGCAGATATAGTGTATTCGAATATATTATATAATATTAAAAAGAAAGAAAAGTCGTACGTCAAAGCTATAACATAACATAACAGAAAATAGAAAGGGTATTTGGGTAGTATTTTGTTAAAAAAATACCAGGCCTTGGGAGTACCCGTACTCGTAGTAGGTAAAAATACTTATAAGTATTTCTTAGTATTATTAAAGAATGAACGAGTGACAATACTTGAATACAATTTAGATCAATATTTCCTAAAGAATAAGGAGCAAAATTATATAAAATGAACATATTATTCATCTACTGTCCCTTTAGAAAGAGACCATCAACCAATTTGAGCTTTATACCACGTTGTCCCTTTCGCACGATAATTTACCCTGAGTAATCCCTGCTCATGTTATAAATATGTCTGTATGTTACACTTTTACGCCAAAACTACAGAATCGATTGTGATTAAATTTTGTACACAGATGGTCTAGAGCCTAAGATAAAACATAGGCTACTTTTTAACTGGAAAAAAAACGATAATAAGGTCGGGAAGTGGGGGTCAAAGTTTATATGAAAGTCTACGATGACGGAGTCGCGGGCAACAGCTAGTTAATATGTTTTACGACCATTGGGTGTAGTGATAACACAGCTTTCTGCGCTATGGATTGTGGGTTCGATCCCCGCACTTGACGCATATCAGCGTTTTCCAATAACAGAGCATACAGCGACATTTTGATCAATGTCAAATTAAAGAAAAACATTTGTTAATGTTCTGTCACTGCACATGTAATTGCACGCAAGCGAAAGCACTACTTAGTACTTTTGAGAGTGCTCGATATGTGAATGAAGACAGTATATTATATAATGCTTAAAATTCCATTATACATTTGTTTTTCCGGTGTCTGTGAGTGGCTTTGTACTATATTATGTATAATTCAAATAATAATTCAAAAAAAAATATATAATTCAAAGGTGACTGACTGACATAGTGATCTATGTATCAACGCACAGCCCAAACCGCATGACGTATCGGACTGAAATTTGGCATGCAGGTAGATGTTATGACGTAGGCATCCGCTAAGAAAGAAGTTCCCGAAAACCCCGCGGGAACGGGAATTAGCGGGAATTTCTTTTTGTATGAAAAATCTAAACCGCTTAAGTTAGACGCTTGAAATTTTGGCATGGGAGAACACACTGTTTATATGAAAGTCCTCGCGGACGGAGTCGCGGGCAACAGCTAGTTATATTATATAATGCTTAACAATCCGTTATACATTTGTTTTTCCGGTGTCTGTGAGTTGCTATGTACTGTATGTATGTATTAACAAAAAGTATATGTAATGATCTGTTACTTATCAAAGACAAGCTTTTGCTTAGTGTGGGACTAGATGGCGCTGTTTTAAAATAAGTCTCCTGAAGTATATTTGCAGACATCTTAACGTGCGAGAGAGAAAACACTATACGAAGTTGAAATAAGTAAACTGTCTGTTAGCGCTGGATCAAGGCTCATTTAATTAGGGATGTATCCATACTAATACTAATATTATAAATGCGTAAGTAACTCTGTCTGTCTGTCTGTCTTCTGTTACGCTTTCACGCCAAAACTACTGAACCGATTGTAATGAAATTTGGTGCACAGATGGTCTAGAGCTTGAGATAAAACATAGGCTACTTTTTAACTTAAAAAATGGTTATAAGGGGGAGAAAGGGGAAGTTAAAGTTTATATGAAAGTCCACGCGGACGGAGTCGCGGGCAACAGCTAGTTTAAAATAATTGAGGACGTTATAAAAATAAAAGGTGATACTCCGTCGACAGGTTTATTGCAAGTGAAGTTTTACATGCAAAGCTTATAACTAACTTAACGCAGTAAGACAGATGCATCGCATTGCCATTAAAAACCGTAAGGCGTTTTTTGCTTGAACACTGTCTCTTTCTAAATAAATAAATATAAAATAAATATTTTCAGGACATTTATACACAGCGCCATCTAGTTCCAAGCTAAGCCGAAGCTTGTGTTATGGCAACTAGATAACGGAATAAATTACATATACATATTTTTCTTTTGTAAATGGTGTTGCTATATACATACAATACATAGCAACACCCGGACCCCAGAAAAATACAAATGTAAATTACAAATATATTTTTCCGGTGTGGGAATCGAACCCACGACCCATCGCGCAGAAAGCAGTTGTGTTACCACTGCGCCAAGCGGTCGTCAAAAATGTTCTATTTTTGCGTGCCTCACGGTTATAACTGCGTAGTTCCCGTTCCCGGGGCTATACCGGGTAATAACCGGGTAATACCGGGGCTAAACTGCACACTGAAGTATAGGGTATATTATAAAAAAATATTCGATCAGTTGAATCGGCGTTCCCTAATGATATTATGTAATATATATGTTATACCCATACAAATCAACCGAAAAAAGTGTTCCGCACAGCAGCGGCAGCACACATACATACAAGTCACAGCGATAGAAAAGAGATAAATGAACCAACGAGAAAGAAAGAGATAGTTTTGTCAGTTGCGCGGAAAGCACCGGCAACCAATCACATAAACGTAAGACGTCCTAATTAAGAAGTTTTTGCGTCTTCAAAAATTTGCGCTTGTAACATATCTATTTAATATAATATCTTCGGTATTTCATGTGTTATGAAAATTGTTAATGATATAATAATTATTGTGTTCTGTTATCGCGACATTTGTTTATATTATTAGTGTTGAGATAATTTTTAGTTTGGAATGTGTTTATAATGCTGTCGTTGACCTTTACGTTAAATTATTACTACTAGCTGTTGCCTGCGACTTTGTTTCCGTTGAATACTATTATTATTTTATCATTAATTACATGTAGTATAAAACAAATTCGCTATCGCTGTCTGTCTGTCCCTATGTATGCTTAGATCTTTAAAACTACGGTAGGGATTTTGATGCAGTTTTTAATTGATAAAGTGATTCTTAAGGTAGGATGTATAATACATGCATAGGATAGTGGATGAAGACTGATAAATTTTGAGGTTTCTAATGTGATGTCGTAAATAGGAACGTTTTTTCGCTTACATTGCAAACGCTGGCTATACCCTACTACCTTAAAAAGTTCTACAAAAATCTTCGCGATGGCATATGTCTATCTCTTAGGGTTAACCCACCATAACCATTTTCAATCCTTTACTAATTAATGGTTATTTCCGATGTAATTTTAAACTATACAGCATTAATTTTTATCCAATTAAGTACCAATCAAGTACCTTAATAGATTGTGCATTTATTATAGATCAATATGCTTTTTACAGCATGTAATTTAAGTGAATAGTTCCGAAGATATTACAAATTTAAAATGCAGGGACGTAGATGTTGCGGCGCCGCGTTGGTACCGACCGCGGGTTGACAAAAAAGCTGTGAACGTTGTGTATAAGAACATTCTGTAGTTGCACCCATGCGAAGAAATGCTTAATACTATACATATAATAATAAATACAACTATACTAATATGAGCTGAAGAGTTTGTTTGTTTGTTTGAACGCGCTAATCTCACGATCTACTGGCTCGAATTGAAAAATTCCTTTTTTATTGAATTGACCATTTATCGAGGAAGGCTACATAACATCACGCTGCGACTAATAGGAGCGAAGATATAATGGAAAATATGGACAAAACTGGGAAAATTATTCATCTTTGAGGGCTTCCTTTGCGTGCGCTGCGACAACGGTTCAAGATACAAAAATAATATGTATGAAAGAATTATTCCTCTTTAAATGATCTAAAAAAAAGTCCGCGACTAAGATTGAGTCACTATAAAATAATAATAGAAATATATCCGACGGGGACGAAGTCGCGAGCAACAGCTAGTTATATATATATATACATTATTCTTAGTTAGAGCTAGCACCTTGAGCAACCTTTGCAGAATATACGACCGTCTGTTGATAAAATAATATTCAATGAATTATTCAAAAAAACCGTTTCGATGACGCCAGTTGGCGGAAACGACTTTGCGTTGAGGCAGGTCTGATACACATTATACATTATTCATTTTAAAAGGGTCCCACACATCCGTGAAAAACTCTAAGACACATCATACATGTAGTCATAGTGTTATGTATAACCGAACTAGCAGCTCTTCGCGGTTTTACCCGCGTATTTCTCGTTCCCGGGGCAATACCGGGATAAAAAGTATCCCATGTTTTATTCCAGGATATCGTCTATTTACATACCAAATTTCAACTAAATCGGTCCAGCCGTTCTTCCGTGAAAGAAAGACAAACAATAGGAGTTTGGAGAAAGCCAATACAGGTTTTTACAGTTCTAATCCATACTAATATTATAAATGCGAAAGTAACTGTCTGTCTTCCATCACGCTAAAACTACTGAACCGATTAGAAAGAAATTGGTAAACAGACAGTCTAGAGCCTGAGATAAAAAATAGGCTACTTTTTAACTGGAAAAAAGGGTTATAAGAGGGAATCAAAAGGGTCAAAGTTTATACGAAAGTCATATATAAATTACGTGTATAAGTAGCGCCTCGAATCTTTAGCGCTGAACGAAACCTGCGCAGAAGTCAAAAATAAGGTATCGAGGGGCGGCACGTGATCGTCGCGCGAGCGTTGATTGGTTGTCCCAGTCGTGTTGTCTTTGAGCACCAATACGTCAATTACGAGCGCGATTCTACCGATGCGCTATTCTCGTCCAACGCTAGACATCCGTGACGCGATCTATAACGCGATTTATTCCTAAACTACTGAACCGATTTTAATTAATTAACTTTGCACACCGTGTGCAGTTTGATCTAACTTAAAAAATAGGATACTTTACATCATAATTGTTATTGATATGGCAATGTTTATTAATTCTATGTAAAATGTCAACTGTCAAAAATAAAGGACATTGTCTTGTTCTTTTTTTTTCTTTAGTTTAATTCTCCCATTAGTGGGAAGGCAAAGGGACTGAGCCCATACAGCCACGTCTTTAGTTATACTTTTTCAGTGGAAAAAGGCTTTAAACCTTGCAAAAAAATAAAGAAATCTTTTTTAGAAAAGACTACTAACGGACAAAAAGGCGCGCAGAGCGTCCGCCATTTTGACTTTTTGCATTGTCTTGTAATGTGAACCCTTGTTTTTTTTTTAATAACATCAGTCACCGAGAATAGAATAGAATAGAAAATAATATCAGTAACACAAAAATAATATTAATAATATATGCAAGCGAAGCCGGGGTGGGTCGCTAGTTAACTATAAATTACTTTAAAACTATTAACTGTAAGAAATAAACGGCTTTTTAATTTTATTTAATTAGGATAACTAACAGCGTATACCACAAATGTAATAAAATAATTTTTAACAATAAATAGACCGACTTCAAACTAAAAAGTAAAAAATAAATTTGCTTCCCACAAAGTAATTCACATTTTCATTTAGTATATTATTGAAATGATTTAATAGTTATTTTATAATTTAGAAGTCACTAAATGCTACAACAATCTATACAATATCGATTTAACCAAACTAACACTTGTTTTACCACTTCGGAGACATCTTCTTTCTAACAAAAAAATAATCATCGAAATCGGTTCATAAACGACGAAGTTTTTGGCGAACAGATATAAAACAAAAAAACATACGGTCGAATAGAGAAACCTTCCTTTTTTGAAGTCGGTTAAAAACAGTTAAATTAATGCCAATTTAAAGCTATCACTTATATTTAAACTAAAAATTATACTTAGGCCTCAATATTAAATAAGCTTGGTTAGGAAGGGTTCGGTAAAAATTTAATAAGATTATTTTAACTGTATTTTTGCTATTATGAAAAAGATCAATGTCAGAGGCGTTACACATTCGATTAAAGAAAGTACAAGCTCTAATCAAGTAAGTGTTTTAACCAATTTTAATATGATTTTTTTTATATCAGAGGACAAACAAGCAGGCGAGCCACCTGAGCAGCTACTCCGAATGCAATCGTCGTCGATATCGAAAATTTTTGATACCGCGTCAATGATATATTGTGGTAAGCTTCACTTAACATTTAGTCTTTAATTCGTGTCAATCGGTTGATAAATAAAAAAGTTATGGCAATTGAAAGAATCACGTTCAACTCGCTGAACGTTTGTTGGCGCGGGTTAGGCATTTTCAAAAATGCTGCCCAGTCACTTTTACGCGGGCGAAGTCGCTGGCACAGCTAGTACTCTAATAAAATCGGATTGCACATCAGTTTATCGGAATGTTATCGAAACAGAAATAAAAAAGTTTTTACATTAATTCGAAGTTGCTCAAAAACTGTATCGAAAATAATAAAAATCGACATCGATTGTGTTCGGAGTAGAGCTCTGATAAAAAGTGGTCATCGCCCATCAAGACTCGCGAAGCTTAACATCTCTGGAGTGGGCCGGCTTTATAAAATGTGTTCTCTCTTCTTGAAGTTAAAAGATTTGTTTATTTTTTCTTACCAAATATATAAATAATGGTATTATATAAATATTACAAAAGAAAAGTATGTATATGTAATTTATTCCGTTATCTAGTTGCCATAATACAAGCTTTCTGCTTAGCTTGGAACTAGATGGCGCTGTGTATAAATGTCCCGAAAATATTTATTTATTTATTATTATTTATAAAATAAGGACCTATTAACGGTATATAATAAGAGGTTTTCGGATCGGACACATCTTTTGTAACACACTGTATATTATTTAATTTATTATGTAGTCTCTGATCATATAAAAGCAAATGGTTGATTTAAATCAATAAATAAATTAATGTTACAGGTATTTTCATTGTAATGGTTGTTCGTGTAGATAACTTCAAGTATCTATTCATTTTAAAAGAGCAACTATCAGAGGTTCTTCTCTGTAGAAGCTGCCTTCCGAACCGGTGGTAAATGTTTTGTAATACCGTGACGATTCAAGTGTTACTATATGTAGCCTAGTTGAATAAATTTATATTTGAATTTGTATTAATGGTGTCAATTTCACGCACGATTATCTTTTATGTATTACAATGTGATTAATTATCGTTATAGGGTTAAGTTCACGGTCAATTCGTCACTTCGGAGAAACAACACGTGCGTAAATACCCAATTCTAGTTTATTTTTATACTAGCTGTGCCAGCGACTTCGCCCGCGTAGAAGTGACTTTGGGCAGCACGTTTTAAAATGCCTAATCCGCGCCAACAAACGTTCAGCGAGTTCAACGTGATTCTTTAAATTGTCATAACTTTTTTATTTAACAACCGATTTATCCTGGATCCTAGAAAAATATAATGTAAATTACAAATGTATTTTTCCAGTGTGGGAATCGAACCCACGACCCTTCGCGCAGAATGCAGTTGTGTTACCACTGCGCCAAGCGGTCATTAAATAATGAAAATTTTTATAAGGCCGTGGGGGGGTTAAAGTTTATATGAAAGTCCACGTGGACGGAGTCGCGGGCAACAGCTAGTTTATATAATAATAGTAGGATTACGAGTTTACGAAGTGTGAATACAATATCTATGTTTCACTGTTGTAATTAATTTATAACACACTTCAATGAAGGTTCATGAGCATATACTCGTAGTTAAAGAAATATAATAAATGGTTAAAATTTTTGAAAAACGAACTTACAGTTTTTATATGTATAGATAAATATGTAATATCATCAATACATTTAAAAAAAAACGTAAGGAGTCGCTGTCTGTACATGGAAGATATTTGAGAAAAAATATTATAGGAGACCTTTATTAACGCAATAGAACCCAAAACAATGATTTTTGGAATTTTTGTCTGTTTGTCTGCTTGTTTGTGCACGCTAATCTCAGAAACGGCTCATCCTATCTAAATGAGGTTTTCAATGACATATTGTGGTAAGCTTCACCTAACATTTAGTGTTTAATTCATGTCAATCGGTTGATAAATAAAAAAGTTATGGCAATTTGAAGAATCACGTTGAACTCGCTAAACGTTTGCCAATACCAGGATAAAAAGCAACCTATTTGTTAACACAGGGTATCATCTATCTACATACCAAATTTCAACTAAATCGGCTAATTACTAATTACCGAGCAGAGCTGGGTCAACTAGGTAACCATGCAATAATGCTATAAGGATTATTTAATCAAAAGCGATTTACTTTAAAAAACAGCACTTACGATATTTCTACGGGATGTTATTTTATAAAAATGTATTTTAATTTTCGTAAAATGAACAGTCTCGAAATTTCGCGATTAGTCTAGCTAGGCGTCAAGCATGCATTGCAGGCATATAGGTACTTTTGTGACAAACGAGGGAAATGCGAACGAAATCGCAGGCAACAGCTAGTAGAAAAGATCGTATTGTAGAGTACATAATTATTAGTTTGTAAGTTTTTTTATGTATGTATAACAGAGCGCCATCGCAAACAAACTGTTATACAGTTTGGTGATTTCATTGAACATGTAGTTCTAAATGTATTAGGATAAATAAAATGAAATGAATAGGTTTTCTTTAGCTTCTTTAAAACGAACTCAAAGGGAGTAAATTAAACAACAATATTTCACCAATTGAAGTTATTTTTCCGATACTATAATAATTATAGGCAAGATAATAATATACCATTACCAAAACATAGATTTATCAATACACTACGTCATGTTATTAATAAAATTCATATTTAATCAGTTATTTACTGAAACAGTTTATGGTCGAATAATTATCTCCAATTATTTTGATTTTTCGAGATAATTATTCGGCTCGAAAATTTTATGTCCTACAACTTTCATAAAATTTATAGTGGGCTTAAATTAAGGCTAAAAGTCTTAAAAAATGAAGATTAAAAAAAAGTTTAACAAAAGGTATTTTACCAGTACTAACTGTTCCCCTTAAATTTAAAAAAAGTTTTGTTTTTTTTTTAACATAAGTTATCGTGGATAAATTTAAAGACTTACTAGTTTACGGATCTTTGAAAGCACATCATATCAAAAAAAATCAAGTTTTGTTTGAAATTCGTAAATAAAGATCTATTTTCTTGGACTATTAACGAACATTTAGTTTGAATTTGAATAACAACACCTTGTAATAAATAAGTCCTTTATAAGTATGTCTAATTAAGATGGTACAATAATAGTTCACTCACCTGTCTTTCCTGGGAGATGGATCGTTCAGAAATCAGAAATCAGAAATAATGGCCGACGGGGATTAATCAGTTGACATTGACTTTGATTTAGACACGACATCTGTCAAACGTCAAATGACGTTTAACGCCAGATTGACATTGATGACAGATGACAGATAAATGACATTATTAATTAAAACACAAGATCGTTACTCGAAGCTTATTTATAATATAGCATATCCGTTTCTTTAGATTGTTAATTGTCTGTCACTGCACATGTAATTGCACGCATCGAGCGAAAGCACTACTTAGTACTTTTGAGAGTGCTCGATATATGAGTTAATAAAGATGTAGTTGAAACATTCAAAGTTAAGCATTATTCCGGATAATGCGAAATAATGTTATAATTGAAAAACTAGGAATGTTGCTCTGTGTTGGAGCTGCGAATTGGTTATAAACAGTTCTAATTAATTAAATTATGCCTTTACATAAAAGGAAAAAAAAAACATTTGCTGTAATTTCAACATTTTAATTCTTAATAACTATGTATCCTACTAATATTATATTATAAATGTAATAGTTTGCGAGAATGAATGGATGTATTTTTGTTATTCTTTCACGCAATAACGGCTGGATCGATTTAGTTGAAATTTGGTATGTAGATAGGTGATACCCTGGATTAACACATAGGATACTTTATATCCCGGTATTTCCCCGGGAACGAGAACTACGCGGGTAAAACTGCGTGGCACTTATATGAATATCTGTGACCCGCAATGTTGCCTGTTATATGGAATAACATGAAGGTTGAAATTATAGTACATGGCAACAATTATTCGACTGCAAGCGCGTGAGCTAAAATGCCCTAAGTCGCTCCTTATTACATCAGCTACCTGCTATGAAAATCCCATCATAATCGTCAGTGTCGATCACAAACGGTTCCACGAATAAGGTCGAAAACATTCCCTCTGTAAAGAAAAATATTTATAAATGCTTCTTTTTAATAAAGGTTACATTGACTTTTTATTATACACTAGCTGTTGCCTGCGACTCCGTCCGCGTGAACTTTCATATAAACTTTAACCCCCCTTCCCCTTTTATAACCCTTTTTTCCAGGTGTTAAGCATATTCACTACGATATGATCATAGGGAAAATTATTTACGTTAACAATTTTCGGGATTAAATATTTCATACTATCTATACTAATATTATAAATGCGAAAGTAACTCTGTCGGTCTGTCTTTCCATCACGCTAAAACTACTTAACCGATAAGAACGAAATTTGGTATACAGATGGTCTAGAGCCTGGGGAAGGACATAGGCTACTTTTTAACTGGAAAAAAGGGGGCGTCAACGTTTGTATGAAAGTCCACGCGGACGGAGTCGCGGGCAACAGCTAGTCTTATATAAATTTTACTTTTCTTTCCATTCTGCTACAGAAATTTAAAATCGTATCTTTAAGGAAACATCAAATAAGTACTTACTTTCGTATGTAAAAATTATTTTCATTCGTATTTAGAGTCGAAAATACGAATCTTGGAATTTGATTGACAAGGACCCATACATCATCACCTTTTACTTTTAAATCTGTAAATAAATGTTAATAATTATTAATTACGTCACAACTGCTAAGCTAATTTTGAAAAATTCATGAGAATTCTGGACTTTTGGAATTAACTTAACTCGGACTTAAATTTTTTGGCTTTGGGACTTTGGAGTTAGACTTCGACAAAAGTTATTTTACGCTTTTTAAGTCACAAACAAAATTACCTATAACATAAAATATTAAATTAAAATCTCACCAGATATATACACGAGTTTTTGCTGATCCTGCGCGACTATGGCAACATTTTCGGGCGCCATTTTGTTCGTCACCCGCCAACACAAGATGGCGTCCTGCGCCACGTTGGCATAAAACATTGTTTTAGTTCCTGCGTGATAATCACTGGACCCACTTTGTGTGTTCGCTCCTCGGTTGCCTAGCAACTACAAAACAAAACAACAAACACAAGTGTGTTACAAAAGAAGTGTCCGATCCGAAAACCTCTTACTATATACCGGTAGAAGGTCCTTATTTTGCTATCGTTTTGAAAAAATAAAATAATTAATTTGTCCAAACAAAAAAAAAATAAACTAAGTAAAATTGCAAAACTTACATGGCAACACAGTCTATAGCTAGCTGTAGAGTATAAAGGTCCTACGAACATACGAGAATTGCCAGCATTTGGGAATTTCCTTAAATTTGTTTAAAATTTTCACTGCATTGCTAATTTTAGATACAGATTTTTTATTTTATTTTATTCGAAAAGGTTTATAGATAGAAAGTATTACCCTTCAGGATCGGACACATGTTTTGTTACACACTGTATAGAACGAAGTGGACAAAGTAAAAGAAAAGAAAATTCTCGAAAATGTTTTAAAATAAAGTCATGTCACCTCCAATACACACACAACCACACAAACCCACGCGGACATTAAATATCGATGCAGTAATAATACTTAACATCAATATGTATGTATAAAAACTAATTAATATCAGATAATGTTAAAGGAGCCTTCTACAACACTGGTAATGGCCAAATGTGACTGTGCTCTGGTCTGATGGGCACCGTCGCCGTCTACGTCTACGTCTACCTCTACGTCTACGTCTACGTCTGTATCTACGTTTACGTCTACGTCTACGTCAACGTCTACGTCTTCGTCGGCTTCTACCTCTATATCTACGTCTACGTCTACGTCTACGTCTACGTCTACGTCTTCATCTACGTCTACGTCTAAGTCTACGTCTCCGTCTACGTCTACGTCTACGTCCACGTCCACGTCTACGTCAACGTTTACGTCTACTACTACGTCTACGTCTACGTCTATGTCTACGTCTACGTCTCCATCTACATCTACGTCTACGTGTCTTCTACGTGTACGTGTTTTGGGTCAATTTTGTACCCGGGTAAAACAACGGTCGCTAGTTAAAAATAACTTACTAAATGATGTCCTTGAAAAGAATTGTTCTTCAAAAAAGCCGTGTCTATCGCGTATTCCTGTGTAGAAACCAGCGGGTGGTAGTATGCCATACGTCTACCATTTCTAGGTTCAGACAACGCCACGGTGAATAAGCCGTCACGCCAATTTATTACGTGGCCTGAAAACAAACAATGTTCATGTTTATCTATCTATACGTATAATAAAAACGTAACGGGTCGCTGTGTGTACATGGAAAATATATGAAAAAGAATATTACAGGAGACCTTTATTAACGCACAATAGAACCCAAAACAATGATTTTTGCAATTTTTGTCTGTTTTTTTGTGCACGTTAATCTCAGAAACGGCTTATCTTATCTAGATGGGGTTTTCAATGATATATTGTGCTAAGCTTCACTTAAGATTTACTATAAATTATTATCCTAGATGTCTATCCACGGTTTAATCTACCAAATCAACCAAATTTATTCAATAGTTTTTGCGTAAAACAGAAACAATCATCCAAACATGCATACTTAGAAACATTCACATTTATAATATAAGTTAGTGAGGTATAGTTCAATAATACTTTTAACACATAACTAATAGACTTGGTCAAATATATTTTTAACATTGACATACCAGCAACAGTGAAGTTTAAAGACATCTCATCGTGCGCAAACGAAGGATCCTGAATTCTCCACGTGTCCATTTTCTTCAATGAAAAAACAACTAGTCCTTCTGTAGCTAAATCATTTATATACGCATAGGCGTCCTCGCAAGCGTCTTTTGTTACATCCACCGTTATTGAAGTGAGACCTATAAATTGTTCATAGCTTACGTTTCATTTAGTTTGTTTAATTTTTATAAAGAAAGAAAGATGTAGTTGAAACATTCAGTGCTAGGCATTACGCCGCATAAGGGGCCTGGATGGCCCCCAAAGTACGTCACACGTTAATGGGGAGGGAGGGTATCACCGAAGTATGACATCGTGTGACAAGGATCATGGGGAGGTCAATACTTTTGTGACGTCACATGTTAAAATTTAAAATACTAAAACGCAAAGTTAGGATGTGAATTAAAAATTTTATATTAATTTTTAATATATTTTTTAAAAATTATAAATAATTTAATTTATTTTTAAATACATACATAAATTTAAAAAATGCTTGACGCCACATCAGGAGAGGGAGGGTGGGTTTAAAAATGTGACAACCTGTGACAAGGACGGGGGGAGGGGTTCAAAAGCCGTAA
The DNA here is from genome assembly GCA_026213755.1 of Eurema hecabe. NCBI lineage: Eukaryota > Metazoa > Arthropoda > Insecta > Lepidoptera > Pieridae > Terias > Terias hecabe. Next base: position 3,842,421 of record JADANM010005620.1, read on the forward strand.
AATTCGTGTGACGTACTTTATGGATGGCCCCTAATGCACTCTTGTGGTATTATTGGAAAACTATATAGTTTTTTTTGTTTTTAATCTTTATTTTTTTTAGGGCTTTTAGCTCTGAAGCCATGTCAGCCCCATCATCAAAAAAATTACAATAATTACAAATAATATACATCAATTAAAAATCTAAATAAAAATTTTGCCTGGCTTGATGCCGGATATGCCAACACTGTTTGCAGTGCACCGACATCAAGCCTGTTTATACCTAAATGTCTAAATAACTTATTTCTAAGTGTATCATGCATATCACACTCCGTCAACAAATGTAAGTGGTCGTCGACCGTGTGGCACCTTTCACAATTTGGAGACTCCACCAGTCTCATTAGGTATCGAACCTTGTTGCACGGAATGTGACCTGCACGAATCCTAAAAGCCGCTTTTAGCTCCGATCGAGTTAGCTTCAGATCTATAAACCATGGTTTACGAGGTGGCTCATTCTGTAAGGTTTTGTACCAAGTACCAAACTATATAGTTGTAGTTTATACTTACCACCCGAAGACCTCTCATTGATTAAATCTGAATCTTTCAAATTGTGTCTGAATAATCGAATATTTTTATTCAAATCATAAACGACGATTGCTGGTTGTTGGACTTGGCGTCTCTCTCCTGTAAAAATAATTAATAGTTATAGTTTTATTATAAATATGTATCGGAGCAGATGGATGAAAAGAATAATCAAGATAGTGAAAACTATATCAATATTAGTGAATTAGTCGAACCTCCTTGGTTTATTACAATGTTTAAATTCAAACTTAAAAGAATTGTGTGGAATTTGTCAGTTGCTATAAAAACGTCAGCATTGTGAAAATAATCAGATATTGGATTATTAGCAATTGAACTAAATATACGCCGCTATTTTGATACTCTGAATTTTTAATTATTCTTAATTTAATTTTTCAATAATTATAGGTGCTTAACCTAAGAAAGAGCCATCATGAAGCAAACAATCATTACCTCGGCATCACTACAACTACTGCGACGTCACTCTCTGCGACATCTATACTAATCTATATCTATCTATACTAATATATAAAGCTGAAGAGTTTGTTTGTTTGTTTGTTTGTTTGTTTGAACGCGCTAATCTCAGGATCTGGTTCGAATTGAAAAATTCTTTTTTTATTGAATTGGCCATTTATCGAGGAAGGCTTTAGGCTGCATAACATCACGCTGCGACTAATAGGAGCGAAAATATAATGGAAAATATGGAAAAAAACGGGGAAAATTATTCATCTTTGAGGGCTACCTTTGCGTGCGCTGCGAAAACGGTTCAAGATACAATAATAATATGTATGAAAGAATTGTTCCTCTTTAAATGATCTAAAAAAAAGTCCGCGACAGTATATGTCTATCTTCTAAGATTGACTCACTATAACATAATAATAGAAATAGATCCGACGGGGACGAAGTCGCGAGCAACAGCTAGTATTATATAATTTAATAACTTTACATTTAATTGTGTGTACTAAAACTAATATACGAACACAAATAGTTTAGGACTGAGGGCTTTGACAGTTACTTTAACATAGAATGAGATTTTTTTTTAACTGGAAAGTGTTAAGAAGGAAGTCGGGAGTCAAATTTTATATGAAAGTCCACGCGGACGGAGTCCCGGGCAACAGCTTTGTACAATAGTATGTTTTAAATAAATTAATAAGCCTTCAAAAAACCACATACTCACCAGGTACCTCCAATAATCCGGTATCTACCATCCACAATCGACCGCACACGTCTACCCTAGGACGGTACACTGAGATCAAATCATCCGTGCTCTCACTGTTCGGGTAAGGTCGGAGAGAGGGAGACTTCTCCGTCGAATAGACATAATTTAGTGTTGATGGTATACCTGGAATTAATAATAATAAATAATAAATATTTTCAGGACATTTATACACAGCGCCATCTAGTTCCAAGCTAAACCGAAGCTTGTGTTATGGCAACTAGATAACGGAATAAATTACATATACATACTTTTCTTTTGTAAATACATACATACAATATATAGCAACACGCAGACCCCAGAATACAAATGTAAATTACAAACATATTTTTCCGATGTGGGAATCGAACTCACGACCCTTCGCGCAGAAAGCAGTTTGTGCTACCACTGAGCCAAGCGGTCGGTCGAGTAATAAAAAAATAGATTGGTTATTTTAAAAACTGGTTTTTTTTTGTACTAGAAAATATATATACAGTTGAGAAACTTCATTTTATTTCCTTGAATAAAAACACACACAT
>JADANM010005620.1:3857734-3877420 GCA_026213755.1 Eurema hecabe
AAATGTTTTTTTATCAACGATTCAACATAGACGTCTTACGTATGAATCACATGTAGTAATGCGTAAATTTAAAACATGAATTGGTTGAGACCAGTTCATTTATTTGTTGAATAACACTTTGGACCGCACTAATTTAAGTTTTATAGCAATAGTTTTGGAATATATATATTTGTATGAACTGAATGTAGCTTAGTGAATACATAATAAAAAATGGATGCAGGATGCCTATAAGAAATATTTGTATACGCTTTTGTTTATCTTTCGTTTCGTTTAAAATTCAAATTTTTTGATTTTGAATATTTATTTCTTGTTTTTTATCTTCAGTGATTTACGTGCGAAGCCAATCTTCTAATTAGTTTTAAATATAAGATGCCTAAGAAAAGTTTTAAAATTAAATAATTTATGTAATGTTTCAAATAATTAAACAAATTTCTTATTCTAACTAGTAAATATTTTAATATAAACTAAAAGAACACAAAATATAATTATATAATTTTTAATATGATGAATTTAATAATATGCCTCAAAAGTTTCATTTAAATCATGTTTTAAATTTACGCATGGTTACATGTTGTGATTTGGTACAAATTTAAGACGTCTGTGTTGAATTGTATACCTTGAAACACTTAAAGTTGATTTCGAATTGTTGTTGAACTTAACTAGTTGATCGACGCGTTCATGAACGGTCTAGTTTAGTAAGCGATAAATACATCGACGACCCATCTCTACATCTTTGTGACGTAGCTCGGTCAATATGCGTCGGCCATTAAAGATACAGTGTTTTTAGCGCCAATTCTAAAATTCAAACTTTAACATTAAATTTTGTTAAAAGTACTGCACGTTTCCCGGAAATATTGATGTGGTGTGTTTATTATGCTCTAAAGAACCATTTAAAACTGTTTTCAAAAATCAGTCAAATAGCCTATTCTGCGGATATTCGTTGATTCGGATAATAAACAGAAGTTAAGGAAAATGTATCGGATAGCAAAGAGCATTGACATTATTAAATTAACAACATATTTAAAACTGGTTAGTCTTCATCTTGAAGGTTACTATGTATTATAACTATTTAGTGTTGTCTAAAAATAAATCACACGTTTTTTATTAAACTGCAATCTTAATAAGTAAAAAAAAAACAATTTATCGTAGTCAACCCGCCCAAATATGTTTTGTAATATTTAAGGGAAGGAATAACCAACATTAAAAACATTTTCTTAATTTTGCCTTTAAATAGATCATCGTCATCATTACATAGTATATAAGAAAGTCGCTTTCTACTGTCTGTACCTACTACCTATGTTGGCTTTTAACCTACCAACCCATTTTCATACAGTTTATTTATAGATTTTTTTGTTACTGTAATAGCTTATAGATAAACCACATTTTTTAAATAGAAAGAATGATGCTAGATGAATGTTTAGGTGCATACATAATATATACTTGCGAAACTGGGGCCGTAAATAAAATTCAATATTAATGTAAATAACCCACTATGCACTGCGATGATGTTATAACTATTAACTTTACTTAATTTATTAGCTATTGCTTTAAAGGAAGCACACTAATGTGAATAATTTTCCCAGTTTTTGCAACATAACAACATGATAACAATAAATTATTATTCTTAATAAATTGAACCAGTAGTTCCAAAGATTTGCGCGTACAGAGAATAATATCTTATACATTAGTATAGATAAAGATGATTTTTTAATGCAAAACCACCAGCTCGTCACAGATGTAAATTATACCTATATATATGCACACTTATATCATACTTTATAGCAAAATATTATTACTATCTTAGTTACATATAATATGCTATAATATGTACAACCGGTACGACTATTCATATAAGTTAGTTAGTTTTAGTTATTATTTAATCAAATTTTGATCTGTGGCGTTTGTCAAAGAAAAAAGAAAAATAACTTATCTGTAATTTCATCAAACTAGTAACACTGGAATGTCAAATCAATTTTTTTTTTTATTTAATTACCTGGTAACAGAGACCTTTAGGTCATATCTTGGAAAGTTGATGTTCGTTTTCACTACACTTCACCTCTCAAATTTTTTTCGTTTAAATTGTTTGAATTGTATTATTTATATAATTGTAGATTGGTTTATAACATGTTGTATCCTTTAGTAATAAGTTCAGTGGCGGCGGGCGGGACAAAGAAACACACTTTAATGCATTGTTATCACTGAGTTCACTTGCCAACAGTAATTAGGTACATAAAATAATTGAAATCCGAGTAGTACTCAAACAAATTATTGTTAAATAAATAGTACTAATTTAATAAATATAAAAGCATTAATAAGCTCACGAGTTTCCCGCCTTAACTACCTGTCCGCCATGGTGGGGCTATATCGGATTCGAGAAAATAATATTCATTATTCTGGTAACACTAAACACTGAGCAGTAGTCTTTGTAGTTTGTTGATTGTTCACTTTGTAATTTGTATCAGGAAACTTTGACAATGGACAATCGAAAATCACTGGCTGTGTTGAAGGAAAGAGAGCAAGAGGCCGTTCCCCTACAAGATGGACTCATGCAACACAGGACGCTACGGAGCTTCGTTGCAAACATCCATCCAGATGACTCAAGACCGAAGTGACTGGAAGGAAATAGTGGCCAGGGTGACGCACCATAGTCACGTCCCTCAGTCATGAAGTCACGACGAAGAAGAAGAATCGAAAATAATGTGATGGATCGTTCCTTCCTGTGCTTGACAGTGTAAACAGTAAACACTGGTTATTAGAAACTATTCCAAGCCTTGCTAGGTGTGACGGCGCAGTATTATGGCCATATCTCAATCTGTTTTTGTTGTAATGAAATCTCGACTTTCATTGGTGTTCAATATGCCAAACCAAGGTTTAACAGGTAGGTTAACTTGTATACTTCTATAGTTCATTAATGTTTTACATTAATATTTACAAAATAATCAGAAAAACAAATGGATAATGAATCTGTGACGTCAAAACTGTTTATAGCCTCACAGGCTTTATCAGCTTTTTCGTTGCCAGATATGCCTTTATGTGAAGGCCCTCACATAAAAGCTATATTTACATTCCTAAGACGACATTTATACAACATGTTTTTTATATTATATAAGATATAATTAGTTTTATAATTTTAAGAAACATTACATAGACTTTAACAGGCTTAAAGAATCTGTAACGATTAAAAAGTACTTACAGTCACTAATTACAATAATTCTCAGCAAGGATTGATAAACAGCATAAGCCTCTACAGTAAAAATGGAACAAGATTTATTAATCACAAAGCTTTGAGAAAACTTGTCTTTTGAATCAAAAAAGCTGCATGAACATGGTTATTTCCTTTGCTGCCGTCAATATAATATAGTTTAATATTTATAATTTTGTGACAAAAACTGAACCACATTGGAATCACTCTTAATTGAACTTGAGATAATATTTACTGGATATGAAATGGTGTGATAAGTGTTAGAATAACAAGGCCAAGGGGACTGTTTATTGGTATTTCCATAATTATTATCTATTTCCAGATTGTTATGGACAAAGGTGGTGCATGATTCTTAAGAAGAGTAACTCCAGTAAAGGAGGAAGGAGGAGTAATGTCTAGGTATGGTGCTATTTTTTTCATGATTTGTACATTATTAGAAGCTAGTAATTTGAGACAGTATCTTTCTGCAAGCAAGAGTCATCTCAAGATTAATGGCATAATTTTTGTCTCAACTTCCATGGCCCTTATGGGAGTTAAGCACATTGCACCAGAAACTATTCGCAAAACTTTGTTTTGTATTATAATAAACTTGATATATCAAGTTTATGTACATGTGGGCTATTCATATAAGCTAGGGAACTTTAATCAAAATGGTTTCTGATCATTGATTTGTATTCTAAGAACATTATTTTAGGGTCAGCACCCCATGATACTCGAGCAAGACATTTCATAACATTTAGTCCTCTTAATGCATTTTTTGAAATATATTTAATATGTGATTGAAAATTTAATTTGTGATCTATTATTATTCCTAATTTTTTTTTGCTATGAACCTTGTTTATAATTTCACCATTATATATTATATTGTTAATTGGAGTATCTTTACTGAATACCATAACATTACTTTTAGACAGGTTAATTTTTAAAAGTAAAAAGTTACTGTCGTCATTGTTGAGTAAGTACTCGACAACCATTTGGCGCAGTGGTAGCACAACTACTTTCTGAGCGAAGGGTCGTGGGTTCGATCCCCACACTGGAAAAATATATTTGTAATTTACATTTGTGTTTTTCTTGGGTCTGGGTGTTGCTATGTATTGTATGTATGTATTTACAAAAGAAAAGTATGTATATGTAATTTATTCCGTTATCTAGTTGCCATACCACAAGCTTCTGCTTAGCTTGGAACAAGATGGCGCTGTGTATAAATGTCCTGAAAATATTCATTATTTATATTTATTGTAGTAATAGCACAACTTAAATAAAGCTATATAAATATTTTTAATTGCTACTTGTAAACTACGGTCACTACAGTACAAAACAATATCACATAACCTATAAATATAATTATTTAATTATTTATTTATAATATCTAAAAATATAATATAATATCTCAATATCATATTATATATCTATATGGTTGCTGATTTAACAAGTATAAATATTGTATAATAATGGTGATAGGGTAGCACCTTGCATGGTGCCCTTTAAAGCAAACTTAGGACCATAAAAACATTATTATATTCGATATAAACTGTCCTATTATTCAAGAAATTGAAAATCCATTTACAGAGTTGCCCAGTTATACCCAGCCCTGACATAACTTTTACAAGTATACCAGGATCTATGTCAAAAGCTCCTTGGACATCAAGGAATGTACAAACAGTGTGTAAATTTTTTTCCTTCCCATGTTTCAGATCTGATATTAAAGAAATGAAACTATCAGCACAGCTTCGACCTCGTTGAAAACCATACTGGACATCAGGAATTATATGATAAGACTCAATATACAAGGCGGACTTTTATCATTGTTTCAAAAATTTTGCCAAGACATCAAGATAAGGATATTGGTCAATATGAACTAGCAAGTTCTGTTGCTTTGTCTGGTTTGAGTATTGGAATAACACATTGTGATTTCCATGCCTGGGGAATATATTTGTTAAGCCGAAGTAGATTGAGGATGTCTAAAAATAATTTTTGAGCCGATACATCAAGATTTTTAATTAATAGGTAAGGTTAGTCACTAGTCATCCACACCAGGAGTTGTATTATGTCTAGATTGTAAACTAAGCTTGAATTCTGACCATGTGAAGTTTTCCAATAAGAATTTTGAATTTTGATTGTCATTGTTTAAATAATAATAATGGTTTAGGTTACTTGTTTCACTTAAAGAACTATTATCTGTTAAGTTACCAAAAATAGAGGAAATGAATTCATCAAATGACTAATTGCCAGTTTTAACACCTTGAAACATTTTAAGTAAGTTCCAAATCTTACATTGTTCTGCTAAAGGTATTAGTTAGATTATTCAAACCAATTTTTTTCTGCTCTGCAATTGTTCTTTTTTCCGTGCATCCTATTAATTATCTATGGATGGTATACTTCTATATAATTTTAAAGCATTATAAGATGCAATGACACTTTGTTCACAAATATCATTCCACCAGGGTGTTGGCAATCTACTTTTGAAACTAGACTTTGACTTTGACTTTGCAAGCTTAGGAATTGTCATAGTTTTTAATGTATCTAAACAAAAACAGAAAGCATTATAAGTTAATAAAGGGTAATCAGAATTTAGATTAATATTATTGAAAACAGTTCGAGATAGAGTGTGGTACTTAGACCAATCTGCCTTTTTATATAAAAATCTATTTACTGAAGAAGCAGTGTGATATTTATCTATAGTTAAGGATATTTCTGTTATTATAGGATCGTCATGGACAGACCACTCACACATATTTGAGGTATGGTTTAATTAATATTGCAACACCATTATGGCTATTTTTAGAAATTCTTATATAAATATTGTAACCTGGTATTGTAAATTTGTTATCTTTGAAGTTTAAAGTTTAAACCAAGTTTCGTTAAGAAGGCATATATCAATGTGGCACTTTGAATGTTATGTTGAGCAATACGTAACTTAGACTGTGTGTCCATTATTTAAGATTTTTAATTAAGATTTCCTTAATTGTTTTAACTGTAGTAGGTGAATTATCACCCTTATTACCTAGCTCCAACAATGTCTGTACAAGGGCCATTAGTACACCATTGTTGGAGACAATTTCATTTTTAATATTTTCTAAAGACACTAAATCTTGTTGTCTATTTACATTATCTACATGTGTATTTACAGACTTATTAACAGAATTATATACAGCTGTATTAGATGATGGTAGAGGAGGAAAGTCATTGTTATTAATTTGTTTAGTTGCAGTAGTACTTGCATAAGTAATTTTAGGTTGTTTTTTCCATAATTTTCTTCTCATATTTATTGGACATACTTTAGAAATAGAAAGATGAGGTCCGAGGTATGCTCCTGTCCGATTTTTTTGGGAATCTTCTGATAGCTATAATTTCATACATTGATGTAAGTTTGCTATATAAGCTTTTATTAGAAATGTTTGATGGAACAAATCTAATGATCCAGTCTTTTCAATGTGGGCAGCAGGAATGGAAACTCTCATTTCATACTTCTTTAAAAAAGTTGAATTGTTAATAAAATTATTGGCTTTGTTACATTGTTTGAAAATTACGGCTATTTTATTGGCATTCACTCCTTGAATTGCCATCACACTTGACATCAGTGGCAAATATGTGGTTTAAATATATGGGGCTTTTGTTGCCCAGTCTGTCTTTATTGATCGCTTCAACAAATAATTTGGTATTAACTTAGCTCTCCGGATAGAGTCTTTTATAATTGGGTTAATAAAACGGTAAGTATGAGCCATTGCGCACATTGGATTCGCTATAATCCTCAACACGAGGACGATTAATTGGGTTAATTGAGCGGGGATACCACTTCTAAATTAGACTATTTACACTAATTTTAATAGTAAAATAGTAAATTTGAAATTAAAATTGAAAAAAAATTAAACATAAAAATTACGCGCGCTCTTTTTTAAAGTTCCCGCCAAACTCCAAAGTTTAGGTTTTAGTTCAACGTCAAATCAAACAATATGTTATGTCATATGTGACAACTGACAAATGACAATTGACATTCTTTTGTACTTTCAAGTTTCAAGTTTCAACTACAACGTGATTACATTCTCTTTGCTTTCAACTTTGTAAGGCTAAGGAATTAAAGCCGCTAAACGCTTGCGTCCGCATTTTTTAACATGTTAGAGTTAAATTTTGTTCGCCATAAAGATGATTCATAAATTTTGCTATTAAAAGCATTCATTTTAAAATTGGGTGTTGTTGTTACAGTTGTAACTAGTGGTGAAAAATATCAACATGAGTTTAATCTTCACTCTTCAGTGCGAATTCTCCGGCGTTGTGGTTATTTAGTTTTGGTATTAAAATTAACTGTTCAAATTGAATAGTTTATCATGTTACTTTATTAAATTAACACGTTGATCAGATTACGTGATACTGTTGCTCCACCATAGGATACAGTGGTAAAAATATGGTGAATTTTATGCAATCTTGCGGCGTCATTGTCAACAAGCTTTGTCCCTTTAAATACCCCTCTAATCGTTTTCTTATATAGAGGACTATTAAAAAAGTCCTAAATGTTTGTATTTTCTTTTCGTATGTAGGAGTTATATTTTAATTGAACTTTGATTATGCAATATATGAATGCTACAATTAGTCTTCATGACTAAGGTCTGAGTGAATGTAGACATGAATTCTCAGTAAGGATTCTCTTAATATCTTAAGGCTCAATCGGTAATGCCCTGTTCCAGGATGCTAGCTATTTTCTATCTGAATCATACTGAAAGCTCATGTATGTCGAAATCACTATTTCAGGTTCTTTTGGGACTTTTTTTCAAGATTCAGTTGCCAAACATGTTTTTTTGTACAAATTTGGCCACCATTTCTTAAATTCTAAAACATCTTTAGTTTTTATTAGTTCTATGACTGTTATTATTGAGCTGAAGTTCAAACCAAATCAATATATTTTTCTGGAAGTAAATATGATCATGCTTTCGAAACATTTTCTTTATGACTCCAAAATCAGTCATTTGGTAAAAAGGGATGCCCCCGTTTGGGAAAATACTACAAATAAACTATATCAAATCTTTTAGAGTCAGTCAAAGCCAACATAAATCTTAACAATATATTATTTTTATTTTGACCTGGGCAGCCATCGGAAAATATACTTAATATTTGGCCCAATATAATTTTTTAATTAGTCTTCATGACTAAGTTCTGAGTGAATGTAGACATGAATTATTTCTCAGTAAGGAATTACTCTTAATATCTTAAGGCTCAATCGGTAATGTCTTGTTCAAGGATGCTAGCTAGTTAGTGTTAGCGGGCTAGTATCAAGCAAATCGACTTCCTTGTGCTCCTATTTTGCGTATGGTTGGTGTTTCCTTTACTACCACCCTAGTTCCGTGAGGAACCGAATCAAACCTTTGGGGTCCCCTGACCTGTTCAGGGACTTATTTATTTTGTTCTATCTTGTCACACAGTCTTCTACAGAAAGTTTGACAGCTTGGTCGTTTATAGAAAATTAAGAGTGAGTTCACATAGTATAGTACATTATATGCTCAAAAAAAATTATAGTATATTATAGTAAAAAGGATATTTCCTCTATGGACTAAATTAAAAACCATTATTTCAATACCAAAAATAATATTTGTGACTGTTAATGTTGACATGTGTGTAATGTTGTAACTCACTCTTTTTGTTTTAATAAAAAATATATATTGTTTCACTAAAAAAAACAGCTATAATGGATATTATACTATAAGTATAATTAATAAAATAGAAAATGAAAAACATTTCATTTAGATAAAGGAATTTTACAATATTATAATTGTATGTTTATGTCTTTCCCCCTGGGGGGTTGCTAAGCTTCTGTAATGGGGTTGCCAGTGGTTGAGAGAAGAAACAATAAAAATTGAATATATTAATTTAATAAGTTAGGTAAAGTCACTAATGCTGGACACTTTAATGAAAACACTGTGTTCATATGAAAATAATTAAATATTTATTAAATGAAACAATCACATCTTTTTTATATGAATGCAGTTTATCTCAGAGAATTATCTTAACTAATAAAATTTCCAATAATCAACATACTTTTAATTATTAATAAGGTACCCGCGGGTATTAAGGCTTAGCTAAGGGAGATTTGTAATAAAATTAAAAGTATCCATCATAATCAACAAGTTTTATTAGTTATCAGTCATTTACTTATATGACTACAAAATTTTAACAAAAAATGGCATCTTCTTAGAAGATCGCATCACTATCGTTTTCAACCTGCAATGAAGCTTTAATTGCCAACTGCAATGTATAAAACATCCCTTGCCCACAAATCGACTTTCATTTATGGCTTTTACCATATTGCTGCCATTATCTCTCATAATTACGTGGATAGTCGAAGTTATGTCCCAATTTGAAGCAAGCTCTTCTAACACAGAACGTATGTGATCACCTGAGTGAGACCCCTCAAAATGTTTCATTTGCAGAACTCTGTGCTGTAGAACAAATTCCTCATCAAGCCAGTGTGCAGTGAAGCTTAAAAAACTAATCATGTTGTTTAAGCAAGTCCACATATCAGATGTAATCGAAACAGCTTTGGCCTTTGAAATTTCGTGATTGATTATTTTTTTCACACTCTCATAAATTGTTGGAATCACCACTTCACTCATATACTTTCTTCCAGGCAACTTATATTTAGGCTTCAATAAAGCCTTGGTTTTCCACAACAGAAATAGGCTGATTGTCAGTTGCGATCAATTCAGCGACGGCGTAATGAATTTCCTTTGCTCGAAAATCTGTTATATTCCAATTCGTAATAAAAGCTTCTTCTAGAGTTGGTTGTCTAGATTGAGAATGAGATCTTACACTCGAAGTTGAAGGTACAATGTCCTGAGTTTTGTTCGGAACTGCTTAAAAGAGAAGACATGATTTCTGTCAGTTGTTCTTTATGTTTTAGCTTCAAATGATTTGTCATACCACTCGTCGAAGCACTTCGCCCTGTTCCACCGCAAGAAATCATACAACAACACAAAGTACACTTAACTTTTGTTTTGTCATCTTCGCAGTCGTCAGTTTCGCTAAAAAAGTACCAAGCACGTGATCTTTTACGCCCACTCATATTGCAAACAATTAAGTTGGTATTTTCAATATTTTTTAATAGATACTTTTATTGCTAACGTAATCAAACCAATAATCCATAGGTGACACATTCTCTTGGTCGAGAGATAAGAAGTTATTATTTAAAGTTTTATTGAATAATTGTGATCAGTGTCCATAGGAATATCACTGTCTGAAGAATTAAGGAAACAGAATTAATTTTAGTATCACTAGCCGTAGATATAATTATTCGGATCATTTCTTCATCCTAAAGGCCATCTTTTTTTAAATTTTACTCCTCTAAATGTTGGATATGAATGATTTTTTGGACGTTCTCCAACAATTCTTCTTTTGTAATAGGCACATGATTCTCACTCATCATAATTATACCTTGTTCTAATAGATCTTCTTCGTCTTTAGAGAGATATGTAATTGGACCCATGAAGCAGATCTTAGGACTTTTACCTGTCACTTTATTGTGTAGAGTTATTTTAGGCACTCCGAATTTTTCAGCGGCTTTTACTATTGTGTCCCCACTGTTAACGGCATTAATTGCGTTCAGGTGTCAGTTCAGGTGAATAATTCTATTTAGGCCATTCTGGAAAAATGAAGTTTTTCATTATTGGAAACAAAGGCGAATCCACTAATGGACATCAATTGTCGATTACTGGAACACTATCTTGGAAATGGTCGTGACAGGTATTATTAATTATTAAACAGATTGAAAAGCAAACAAAAACAATCGTATGTCATTGAAAGTTGTAAAAGAATTAAGGTTTCGACAATTGTCCATAAATCGAGAGACATCTCCTGGAATTAAATTCTAGTAATGGACATGACAGATTTTTTTGTTTTAGTATAGTGTAGTAGCATTAGTCGCTTTAATTAAAATCAAATTATATAAAAACAACATGGCAACTAATCAAAAAGAAATCAGTTCTAGTAAAAAATAACCAAAGTTTTCATTTATAAGGTGTAAACATATTATCTATAAAGTGTAGAGTGTAGAGCTAAAGTGTAGAGCTGTGGTGGAATAAATGGTTCAATTATTTTTAGTTTTTGTGGTAATAGTTGAAAATCGTCATTGTAGTTAAGTTTGTATTCAATTGTACCATGGGGATTTTATTTTAGGAGTCTGATATCTACCACACATTTTGCACCAATACCTCTTCCGAATACTATCATAAATAAAGTTATTTTTAACACTAATCTTTAAAAAATGTATGGTCCACTGTTGCTACATCATATGGAGATGGATTAAGTCTAGCTTCTATAGTACATAATCGAAGAGTACTGACTAGGCAAAAATATTTCACGATTTTTAAATTTTCTTTCAATTATAGAGTGAACTGAATCAACCTCTATCTGAGTATGTCCCTTCTCCAATTTTTTTTGTGTAATTACAATCTTTTTCCATCGCCAGTAGCAGGAGAGCATTAGAAACAAAAACATTTCTGTTTTGTGATGTACATCCATCACTAAAAATAACGACATCTTTTGGGCAGTCTTTTATAATTTTCTTTAGATAATTAATATAAAAAGAAGCGTAAGTTGATGCTTTCTAAATAACAACTGGTCTCGTCAAAACAAAAACACTTCACATTGTTAGTACCCAGATTGTAAATTGTAAAATTATGAACCATAAGCTTTATTTTAAAATATAGTGCACTAGCTCTTAAAAATGGACACAATTTCACAGCTCTTTCTTTGTCGAAAGTCTTTTGTTGCCTAGCTAAATCTTTTCGTGACAAGTGTTCCTGACTTCCTATACGAACAATATAGATAGCATGCATCTTGTTTTGGTTGAAACAAAGCTATGTTCTCATCTTTTAGAACATCTTCAAATAGGTTTCTTGAAGACACTTTCTGTGTCTGTTTCGTTGCCTTTTCAACATAGATTCGGTATAATTCACGTTTCAAGTGTATTATCTAGTAGGTAGTAGGCTCTAAATATAATTTTGTACTTCCTTTTCTGCAGTAGTGAGAAGACATTTTGGGCATAATCACTTCGTATTTCAGATAGTCTCTTCCTTAAGTTGAGGAATGATGTTTTCTGTGAAATACTTTCTGCACGGTATGTTATATTTAGGGTTAACTTTCTTCATCAAATTTCTAAAGCCTTTCAACAAGTGACAACGGCTGGCTTTTCTGACTTAAGCCGAACTCTGACGACATTGAAGTTGGCGGATTGGGCACTGCTTTAGGTAATTCTTCTGCTGATATTTGAGACTTGATGGAATCGTCTGTTTGAAAATTTGATTGCGCGAATTAAGTAGGATTCACCTCAAGGTTCCAAAAAAACCAAGAGAATTATTAAAATATATTTATTAACTCACTTAAAATTTATAATTTACAAGTAAATTACACGTGCGCAGCGTCAGAGGGTTCTCCTTAGGGCTGCGCACGTAATTCCTCCACCCTCAGAGCAGCAACTATTTGAGTTTTACTACAATTTGAGAAGTTCAACCTTAGTTGGCTTTAGAAAGATATAGTATAATGATGTTCTATTGCTATACTTTAGAATGCACTTGCAGTATTTTACATTTTGCAACAATGCATCGAAGTTTGGTTTAGACGTTAATTTAACTTTTTTGCTTACAAGATATTTAAGTATTGTAAGTAGTAGTTGTTTAATGCGGTCTTATTGTGTTTTAAATGTTAGACCATAGCTAAATAACGAGTCGACCAACGCTTAGTATAATAACACATATAAAACCCTCCTATTTACAAAGCTACTAAGGTAAAAGATTTACCCAGGATCGATTGTAGTTTATTACATACCTCGTTGACGTGCAGTTTCCAGCTTAATTAACTATCAACTCTCAAACCTAGATACTTGTATTTATTTACTATGTCAATGTTTGTGCAGTGGCAACTTATTTTATTGTTATGCATATCTAGAAATACGTCGTCGGTATTTTCAGTTATAATTGCTAATCGTTGGGCAAATTGTAGGTAATTTGCTTCTGAAACAACATATTTATCTATTGTTAGATTATTGTTAATTTTATCTTGATTTTGTATTAAGTTGTCACTTCAAAGGGATCATAAATTTTGGATCATGGATTTGTGGTAAAGGGCTAAAATATTTATAGACCGCTACAGGGCTAATAAATGATTGATTCGCCCCTGTGTCCACTAAAAATTTTAATGGAGGGTTTTGAATTTGTATATATGGTAGTTCTTTCTTTGACTGTAAATTTAATTCCATTCTCGTGCGGATTTTTGTTGTTATCGGTGAAAATCCTCATTCCTCTTATTGCTACTTTTCATTGGCTGTAAGGCCTGACTTGTACTATGTATGGAATCTAAACTGTCACTGCTAGGGGTTGGTACGTCTTCGTAATACTGATAGTCATAATTTTCAGTATAATAGTTTTGAGTATAGTCACTGTCGCTATAATCTTCGTAGTAGGTAGGCTGGTCATAATAATTATTGTCGTCGTAGTATTCATCGTCGTTAAATTCATTATAGTTAACCTCTCTCGTTTTAAAATAATTTGATGGAGGTGGATTCCCAAACTTTTGCCAATCATGTCCAGGAATTTTTGGTCGATGTGGTTTGGTGACGTAGTGACTAACACCACTCATAGGCTTAGGCCCGGAATCGTTATGATGTAGGTTCCTATTGGGTATTCTAAAACCACTATTATAATTTGGCAACGGTGCTCTAAACATTTGCTGAGTGCGAGTAGGTTGCATGGGCATGCGTTGTGCGGAATGATTAGGGTTGAATGGAGGGAAATTACGTTTTTGCAATGTCGGTCCAGGGAAAAATTTAGGCGAGTTAGTATTCATAGTCGGTCGGTGATCTTGTCATAGGTGTCAGTGTCTGAAACATAGTGTGTGGTGTTTTTTGATCTGTTGCTAAATTATTTCTGTAAATACATAGCGTTAAGTTCGTCCTGAACGAGTTCCAAAGCATTTTCTATCCATTCAGGTCTCATACACCGAATACGGGACCCGAGAGGATCTTTTAATCCTCTTACGTATGTTTGCAACGTTAATTTACGATATAGAATTCTTTTAGTTTCCACGGTGGTAGCTAATGATTCATGCAAGGTTACATAAGACATTATCGTACTAAAAAGGTTTTGACACTTGTTATAAAATTCTTGGGGGTGTCGCTTCCTTAAGTCGTTGTAAAGGGCAGTTTCATCCTGTTGATCAGCGAAATTATTTATTAAGATATTTCTTATTCCTATACAATTTTCGGGTATACCGTTTGAATTGATTGTTCGAGCTGAAGGACCGGTTATCTTATTTCATATGCCATTAATTACACATAAATTAGATAATTCAAACCCTGAATCGTCCTTAACACACTGTAAAACTATTTGGTCGCAAATTCTTATGATTAGATTTTTAGACAAAATATGCCCTCATATTTTCCCGTCAAAGTCTGGGACTGGGCGGAATGCCTTGAATACCGTATCTGGGTCCATTATACTTCAATTCCTAACTATACTGCTATTTAATTAAGTATCTACAATCAATCGTTGACTATTATGAAATCGAGAGCTATTCGAGCACTCTAAATTATTAGTAAAATCTAAATTACTGTTTTATTAACTAAACCTATGGATGAGCAATTCGAGCTCTACGATTCGAGTCTTTTAATCTATCCCTAAGAACCTGCCTGGAGGAGGCGGGGCTGTCAGATTTTTTCGTAGGACGGAAAATGGTGGACGAGGAGAGCAACAATTATGGAAATAATCAATATATAGTCGACTTCTCTGGTTCTTCTAGTTGCACTGAAGTTTGAGTTCCCTCTGAGTTGATTCCTTGATGGTCGGACAGATTCAGTTAACGCTTGAAAGCCAGGGCTAGATCGACCGTGCGCCCGGTGTCGATTCTAGATAGCCGGAAATCTTCAATAATTGCGATCGCGAAAGCCCCGAATCTATCCTACCGACTGCGCCAATTAAGTAACTCACTTCAAGGTTCCAAAAAAAAACCAAGAAAATTATTAAAATATATTTATTAACTAACTTAAAATTTATAATTTACATCTAAAGTAGCCGATACGAGGTCTACAGATATAATGAAATATTATTTTATACAATTAATAAAAATTATAAAGAACTAAATCCATATCCGGTGAATCCGCACGTAATTCGTGTATTACATTTATTTATAGGCAGAGACTAGATAAGCTACTTATTAAGAAAGCTTTAAGCATTATATTGAAGTTATTCAGAAAAGAAATACTTTAAGTTTAGCAAATAAAATAATATTATAAATTGTCACGAAGTAGAAGAATCCTTTTAATATAAATCAGGCAGGCAGTTGAGACAACTGATGTTGCCTGTATCTCGCAGTTACTGCTGTTTTTCATTTGAAGCTAAGTATTTGTCCAGTCTATTCTTAAATTGATTTTTATTGTCAGCTGTGATCAAGTTCTGGTAGTTTATTCCTCGTTGAGAGACTGGTACACAGTTTCAATGAATGGCCTCTTAGTTGGGTATTTTCGTTACGTATGAAGATGTTGTTTTCAAAGTCTTGAATGTCGTAATGTCCAGTTAGGATCTTGTATGTCTTAATCAGATCTCCACGGGCCCTGTACTTCGCATAGAATCTATGCGAAGTGTGTATTAGTAGCCTCTTCGCTATTACCTTGTTTACAATATTTATTTAAGTGCGTGGCGTGTTTTTTCTCGCCAAATGTGACTCTCAAAATTGATTTAATTTCCTCTCGTTCCTTGAATACTTTTAAACTACATGCAACTTGGAATTTACCTTTAAGTTAGATTAGGATAAATTTGCAAAGAAGCTTCGGCAGATATCTGTGCCACATAGTCGGTAGGGAGCCACTGCCCGCGTGTCACCATTGCGCGAGCATGGAGGACACTGCGGAGCACACGCTCACGGCGTGTCCGGCCTGGGCTGTAGAGCGAGCGTCATTGGCTCAAGTGGTGGGCAGCGACCTCTCCTTGCCGGCCGTGGTAAATGCCATGGTCCGCGACGAGAGGTCGTGGCAGGCGGTTCTCTCCTTCTGCGAAACAGTCATGTTGCAGAAGGAGAGGGCGGAAAGGATCCGGGAGGGCGACCCGCTCTCGGATCCTATCCGCCGAAGGAGGCGAGGGCGAAGAAGGAGGGCGTACCAAAGCGACCTCCTCCTCCAGCCCTAGTGGGGGTCTCGGGCGGCGTAGACGGGGGTCGCGTCGCCCACGAAATGGGGCTCCTGCGCCTGTTGTGGTGTGTCTGGTGTTCCGGGCACACCACGACGTGGAGGGGGCGGGACAGATAGCTCTTCCTGTCTCGACCCACTGGAGGAGGCGGCCGCATCGTTAAGCGGCCGCCGGTGGATTCGTAAGTGGATTTCCCACTTCCCTCTCTCCACTCCACTTTCATTTCCCGAGTTACAGTAACGCGAACATTTTTCTTACACGGTGACCCAAAATGTGATGTGATGATGGAGTACGACGAGGCTGTGTTCGCGGTGGCACGGCGAGGATAGAGGTTATGCGACACGACGAGGAGTTTGGTCGGCATCCGACGAATATAGAGTTTATGTGGCACGACGAGGCTCTGGTAACTAGCTGCGACGTGGAGCGGCGTAGTGCACACGTGGATGTTGCGGTTCTTGGCTGGCTTGGCCAAGATGATGACAGTTGTGCACGAGCTCAGCACGTGGGGTTGAAGTCTTTTTTTATACTCTCCCGGATCATAGTCCGGGATAATTTTTTACATATATATTTCACATTTCCACTTATTTTATTACATTTCATTACAATTTAGATACATATTTGTAGGGATATTTCACGAATTGACACACTTTTAATCCTTTTCTTGTATTTTAATGATTTTTAGCAAACTTTTCACAACATCAATCTTGACAACTTATATCTTCTCTCTCTGACAGTGACATTTCGTTGACATGACACATGACATCTAACATTATCAAAGTAGTGTTACCAACGACAAAAAAAAAACAAACTTTAAAAAATATTCTACTATTAACTAGTAATTAAAATAATATTCGACATATTTATGTAGGTATAACATTATTTTTACAACTGGGGTTGAAGTCTGACCGTCGATCCGTTGGTAGTGGTGAGTTGTTGCGGTGAAGGTCTAGCTCGTAGGGCTGAACAGCGTCGATTTCGTGATGCGGACAAACCCTTGGGATGTGTCTTACCATCGATCTTGAGTCGGAGCCTCGGGTTTTTGGATCTCTGGGTATCTACAGACACCGCTTACGAGATCCCAAATTTGTTGCAAGTGCTGGCTTGATTGGGTTTATATAAAAAAGGTTTTTCAAAAACAATAGTCTATATGATCTACCTCACTTTACAACTAACTATCACACGACTGATACGATATGTATATGAAATCAAACTCCGCGCGACGCTAATACCGCGATTATATATAAAAATAATGTTATTAGATATTATACATCGAACGCAGGATGCAGTGTCGATTTACGCATATGTGTCAAATTATATGAGTTAGCAAGTTTTGTACGATGATTGACCCGTACAGCTATTATTAAGATTACTCAATATAAATTTCTTAAAACTGGATAAGTTTTGTTGTGAATCCGCTCTACATATGGTCCGTCCTTATTTGCAATTATTTTTATGCTTCAGAAGTTCATGCTATACTTCAGCTATGGGGTTTCCATTGTTTTTAACTCCTGCACTGACATCTAGGTATATTGAACGTAGCGAGCTTGAAAAACATTGAAAGATAGTAAAAATAATGAAACTCGATAATATGATAATATTGGTGTATCGTACAAATGGCATGCACAGTTTCCAAATTCCATGTACTGGTAAGACTATAATTGATTTTAGTGATTTCTAAAGTTTAGCAGCATCTTGATTAAACACACCTAACCTCTCCTGTGCAGCAGTTCTTCGTTCTAGAAGGGTCTTGGCGTTTGCGCTATGAACGAACTTTTCTGAAGAACGTTGTTAAGCACCTTTACCGGGAGACTTTTTTAGCTCTTGGTTGTGGTTGAACGTCATTCTTTTAAGTCATTCAAGAAGAAGTTAATCTAACTTTTGCCCATCCCTTGGCATCCATTTTTACTCCCCCAAGGGAATTCAATTGTATGGATATATCTTCCCAGTTCAGTTTAGCCGTATGCCTATGCTTGTGTTGTTCTGATGTATCCTTCGGCTACATTTGGGTTTTCTTCCAAAAACTGCACTAGTCTCTCCATTTGTTATTTGGTTGCGTTGGACGAGAGAAATTTGGTGTCTAAGTTAGTCTATTTTTCGGTGTTTAACTTAATATTTAGGTTTTAATGTTCTAGATTTTTTATAAGTATTTTTAAAAAGCGATTGATATTTTTTTTAAATTTTGAATAAAAAATTTCCCGGAAATGTATGAATAGAAAAAATCTGAATCTGACTATTAAAAAATATTATGTCATCGATCGCTTTTCAAAGAAATAAATTTTTGAAATTTAACAAATTTTGAATTTAATGTTCCACGTGGTACTTGTTTTATTTTTCTTGATATCACCTCCGTTTCAAGCCGGAAAAATCCGAATGAGGTATCCAACTCTAGAACAAAGCCCGACAGGACTGCACTTTAAAATATGTAGGTCAAGGCAACTAATCGCACGGCGCACGCGTTCAAAATCGTAAAATTTTGACTAAATCGAGGTTTTTGGTGTAAAAAAAAGACACAAAAATTTTGTGTTACGTAAAAACACCACCACTGTGTAGGGCGCACTTTTACGCGTCTTTTGATGTATAGCACGATACACTTTGGGTACTTTTTACCACTTCTGTGATTTATACCAAGTTTGCGTCCACCCGTGGACCATATAGCGTCCAGCAGCTGAGAAAAGAAATATAGGGGTGATATTTTAAATAATTAATAAATAAAGATTGTAATTGAACAATTTCTTTATTTATTATACTTATACTTAATTAATAAAAATCAACATTATCATTATTTAGAATTCATATTAAAAAATAAAAATAAATAATATCTTCTCAACATTGGTAATTTTAGCCTAAAATCACAAGGAATGCTAAAGATCCTATCGTTAATTCATACTGCAAGTTTCTACTGCATGGTTCTATTTCAGATTTAACATTACCATCAGCTAACATACAAGAATCTACCTTCTTATACCATGCACGAGAAGCCTGTTTGAGACCATACACAGCCTTGTTTAATTTGAGAACTTTTTTATCACTTTTATTACAAACATAGCCTTCAGGTATTTGCATATATATAGTCTCAGACAGAACTCCATTTAAAAAAGCAGTTTTTACATCAAGATGCGTCACTTTTAGATTCATCTGCACTGATAACGCAAACAATAGTCTGAGGGTTGTATGTCGCACTACAGGAGAGAAATTTTCACTATAGTCTACACCATATCTTTGAGAACAACCTTTAGCCACTAGTCTCGCTCGATAGCACACATTATTGTCAGAATCTCACTTTCTTTTTAGGACCCACTTACACTTAACAATATTTTCACTTGC
>JADANM010005620.1:3890490-3904030 GCA_026213755.1 Eurema hecabe
ACCGATTGGGATATTAAGGTTTCCGGTGCCTAAGATATTGAAATCGACAATCTTCTTGTTAGGACACTCTAAATATAATTTAGTATTTAAAGTTTGCACAAAAATACAACTGTTCGTAGAAAGGGATTTCCATAAATCCAATGTCCATGGATGAAATCGGTAATCGGTATAATGAATCGGAGGAAGTTTATTGTTTTACGCTAGATAATAAATCACTTTCACAATTTGCGTTTACCGCCGTTGGATATGTAGTCATCACATCACAAATGTACTCTTGCGAATTTATTGCTAAGCATTCCCGTAGTGAGTCAAGATTACAATATTCTAATTTATCTTAAGCCAGCCATTTCATTTTCTAGCCAAGTTGGTGGAGCATTTAAATTGTATTTCTTAGCGAGTTCAAAAGCCAATTTCCTCACCTCTTTCGCGGGGAGGCCGAAATATATGTCAGCACATCGTATCAGGTTTTTTGAAAGTGTCTGCTCCTGCTCATTGTTAAAATCTCTATTATGAGCCACGAAACCCATTGCAACATTCTGTGCCTGACGATCATCATCTTCGGTTGCTGCATCTCTCTTTCGCTTATATCGCAGAAGAGAGACATAGCATAGATCGTATTTCTCTGCAGCTCGTCTTAAAGAAGACCCTAATTTCAGTTCATCGTAAGCGTCTATATACGACTGCATATCTTTCTCACCTCTCGTAGTTTTTCTTGTGCGTTTTCTAGGCATCTACAAAAATAAAAATACAAAAAAAAATGTGACAACCGTCCCCATGAAAATTGTTAAAATTGACCCCATCTTCCCATTTGGGAATTGACGTCATATGAACTTGTGGTAGTATAAGCTATACAAAAATGAACAAGCTTAATAGAATCTCTAAAATACGTAAATTTCGTAAACACCTTGTTATATAATATTTTAGCTAAATCATAAATAAATTTGCCAAAAAAACTTAATTTTGGTTAAGAAAACACAATAGACCTCACTGTATGCGTACTCGCCGCGCGAAAAATAACGCAACACTGTGTACCCCTCACCTACTGTGAGTAGTTTCAAAAATATTCGGGTTGTTACAACCGTACCCAGACTACCTACTACTACTATATAATATATAGTATAATTTTATTTTACGCACTGTGGACACTTTTCGAACTTTTCACTGAGCTTTTCTTACAATAGGCAACAACCGATTGGGGTGTTAAGGATTCCGGTGCCTTTTTGAAATCGACAATATTCTTGTTAGGACACTCTAAATATAATTTGGTATTTAAGTTATATAATAATAAGATAAACTGCCGCTGCGGTGGATAATTTATTTTGCACTTTTGTTTTTGTTTTTTTGTAGACTTTACTAATTATATTTTCTGTTAAAGTTTTTCTTGTTGGCAAACTGTACCCAGAACACAACATATTCACGAATTTTCGAAATTCTTTTCCTTCAATGATTTCCTTCGATGATACTCCTTCGCAATAATTTTTGCCAGATGCTCATCTAGCAATTCTGACCGGCGTGGGGGCAAAGGTTTCGCAACTGGGAAAAAGTGGGGATTGAACGAGAGACATCAGCAAAGGATTGCCGGAAAGTTGGGAACCGGGAAGGCCTCTGAATATGAAATGTATTCCTGGGACATTATAATTTTGATATTTTTCTCCCTTGTGTGTTCAGGACAAGACCTGTCGGTAGCGAAATGATCCCCAGAACAATGGATACAGCTACCAGATGTTTCACGAACATTACAGTCAAATCGATCATGCTCCTTAGTACAACTGAAACGTCTAGGCAGTGATCTGCACTGAGCTTTAACATGACTGAACCGATAGCACTTCAGGCATTGAATAGTGGGAAGATGATAGGTTTCAATACGTAAACCTGTTTTATACAAAAATACCCGCTCCGGTAATCTTTGACCTTGCAATGTGAGTACCACGGTGGTAGTTGGTACCCAATCTACAGAGTCACCATTTTTAATTTTGCGGTTTAGTCTACGGGCTTTTAAAAGAATACCGAAACCAGGAGAAATTTCTGCAGCATCTACAAATGCCTGCATTGATATGTCTGTAGGAACTCTTCTGACGAATTCTGAAATATACATATCGATAAATATACGAAATATATAAAAATACGAAAAAAATATACGTAGGGATAATTTCCCTACGTATATTTTTTCAATTGAAAAAAAATCAACAGCAATTGCTATGAGGCTTTTCTGGGCAACTATTTGATTATCACGAATAATTAGCGTTGTACCTATCTTTTTAATCCCGTGGCATTTTTTATTTTCTGAACCCACTAGTCACTAAAAATTTACCTACTTTAATAAATAAATACGTAAGTACGTACCTAACGCTGGGTCCGATTCTATTTTAGAGACATGTACTATGAATGGACCTTTACCTATCTACATCCGTGTAACGACGTGTTTTTAAGCCAACATAGGGTGTGCAAAAATGGTTTGTATTGAAGCCGATATTGGATTGTTGTCTATGTTAGTTTTTTGGGCTTATGAATAGATGTTCCTTCTGACACTAAGTGTCGTTTTTGTGGGGCACGTGTGTTATCTATGGAGACACCGACAGGATCCGGCGGATAAAGGGGGATTAGGAAGGATATTCATATCAGACAGGCTGTCCAAAAAATAAATTTAAACCACCACGTGAAACACAAATATTATCGTAGTTGGAATACCTTTTGGCTTCAGAGCACATTTAACTTGAAAATTCCACTGTCTAAAGTTATTTCCATCAGATTTCTCTAAATTCATTCGTGACGAATCCATATTGTTTGATCTTATTCTTATAACTTTAATATTCGAGACATCTATCAGAAAAAAAGTATTATAATTTTAAATTGTAATTTAATTACTTACAATAAGAGAGATATGTATAATTACCAGCTGTATTGGATGGTGTGCAAGAAATGCTACTTGTTACCATTATGTTAGCCGCCATGTGTTGGTCATCTAGAATAAAAATAACAATTTTAATATAAAAAAGAAATTAAACATATAAGAAAAATATTAAATAATAAATGATCCTGATGTCTCACCCTCAACATTTGATGATATTTCAATATTACCATAAACAAATTCAAATAGTATTACGATAATATTTAGTGTAATCAAGCTACAATAATCTAAATTCTATGTTATAGTAAATGTATATACTGTTATAAAATATACTAACCAAAGTATAATGCAGCATCATCATACTTATTGGCCAATGGTTGAATATGATCTGCAACCATAGCTAAAATTTGGGCATCTTGTCCACTGATAGAACAGATTTCGAGGATAGAACAGATTTCGAGGATAACTTGCCGGTTCCAGGCACTTGACAAGCGGCTGTATTCAGCCACGGTAGCAAAGCCGACGCCTCGAGTGGCGATGAGTAGTGGGATGGCTCGGGGTTGGACTGAGACCATCATTGACTTCAAACTGCGTTCTAACTCTTCAGCATCGGTATTGAAAACGCCGAGGCGTTTCATCGCTGCTTCACGCTGCTGGAGCATGAATTTTTGGTTAGATGAAGTGGTGAAAGCCTTGGTTGAACGGGCTTTCGCTCCCTTGCCACGAGACTTCTTCTTTGTAGTCTGTGTGCTGTCGCTGGGGTGTGTGAGCTGATGCTCGGATACATTTTCAAGAGTGTTCATGATGAGCACAAAGGTGTAGGTGTAAGTGTTCATGATGAGCACAAAGGTGTGACGTACAAACTAGGTCCGGAAAATTGATAGTACTTCTGTATACCCCCCACCACCAGTGCGATTTATTTCTTTCTAAATTTTTTAAATTTTTTTTATTAATACAGGTCACACATTTATCAATTAGTAACCAGCTGTAATTTAAAACAAACCTTGTCTAAAGCTGCTTTCTTCTCCAGCTCTTTCGGTTTTTCGTAGAACTGGAGACGCTAAAATTTGTTTTATATCAAGTGTTATGAAGAATAATATATAAATAACTACATGATTTTAAGTTAATTGAAAATATTACATTTGCCTTAGCTATTTTTTTTTTGACTTTTGCTTGAGGTTGTCGTAAAGGTGATGAAGTTGTTGCCATGTTCTGTTACCTGACACAGCCATAGCATTGTATTGGTGGCACACAGAATTCCAAGCCTCCCTTTTTTTAGAATGATATGTCCATAAAATTTCCTTGTTTTCGATAATATGCTGGTGTCTGAAAAGATGGTTTACCAAAGGTATTTTTGTAATATATTCGTTAGATATTTAATGCAAATTGAAATCGGTTTACTTACTTTTTAATTTATTGTAATAAGATATCCTTTTCCATAGCCGTATAATTAGAGCTACGTCTTTTTTTGGACTCCATTCTTAGGCTAAATAATGAAGCGTGTTTTGGTTTTTAAAAAATACACTTAAAAATAAACTGCCAAATAGTTAATATTTCCTGTCCAGTGTTCGCTATGAACTGTCGCATCACTGAATTTGTTTCAATTTACGATAATGTAGTCATGATGTATTTATCATTGAAATAATATTTTTTTAGGTTATTTAATTACATGATAAACGAAAGCATAATGAAAATATTGCATTTAGTAAAAAAAATATTATTGATACTATTTAGGTAATTTAAATAATAAAAAACTATATTGTTATATTGACAACTCTGCGTATAAAGAATTTCGTGTCGTAAAGGAATTAAATTTGTAATTGAAAACATACTTTTATTGACTGTATATTGGTAGATGTAAGCGCTTAGTTAAAAACTACAAAATCGCTTAAGATACGTTTCGGTATGTACTTAAAATTTGATATATATTAAAACTAATCGGATCCTTAATTAAGCATTTGATGAATTTAAGATGCGTTTCAGCATTCGGCCGTTCGTCTCATATACTGCAAGCCGTGTCTCTATTACTACAGAAAGACTGCTTTAAAATCTTGCCCAATTCCGTTACTGGAGTCTTTCTCTCTATAGCATTTTGTAGTCCAATCACAAGAGGAATGACAAGACAAACATGGATATTTTTCTCCTGATAAAATCACAGTCATTTTCGAAAGGGCGTAAAAGTGTCACCATATCTTCTATTATTATCCATTCATAGGAATCCAGATTTGGCGGAGATGAATCCAGCTGTGGCAAAGTAGCAGAAAGAGGTATTTTTACCTCTAATAGATGTTCGAGCATATAAAAAATACTATTCCATCGAGTCCGAACGTCTAGCTTGAGTTTCAATGTATTTGGATTTACACACACCGGCACATTTAGGGGAACACAGTAAAAAGTGTCGTTTTTCAATGAATTTATTTTTAATTTCTTTTTGGGCCTCCGAAACACATCACCTTGCCTTAGAATAACTAAATGAAATCATAATAAGTTACAAATTACCCATTTTTAAAGAAATTAAACGTCAATTACGAAAATTTGTAAAATGAGACACTAGGAGTGTGAGATTTTAAATTCATTTTTTTACAAAACTAACTAAAAATTCTTAAAATTCATAACGTGTGTTGGCTCCACGGGGTCTTATTAGAGCTTGAATGCGTTTTTCCATACTCGCAATAAGGCCATCGATCATTGATTGAGGCAAATTGATCCACTCATCCGCTAATGCCTGTTTGAGTTCCTCAACACTCCTGGGTGCTAGATTTCGCTGTGCAGTGAGAGATCCGTTTTCAATAAGCACCAAGTCTGTGCGAGCTCCCAAACATATTACTGATCCACCCCATACCATTACTGATCCTGCACCATATGCCACTGTTTCTCTGAAGTTCGTTTGGTTATATCGTTTTCCGCGATATCTCCACATCCTCTCCCGTCAATCCACGAAATTAACACAAAAACGGCTCACATCGGTGAATAAAACGCGACTCCACTCACTCGTCGAATCTCGGTGAGAACGGGCGAATGCTAACCTTGCAACACGATGAGCTGCCTCGAGTTTAGATGCCTTTGCTGGCACATAAGATCTTAATCCAACTTCATTAAGATGCCTCCTAACTGCTCGTTTACTAACATTAGGGTTACGGACCTCAGCCAGTTGATTTCGGGTCTGAATCGCGGTCTGTCGACGATTCCTCAAAGTTTGCAAGGTGATGAAACGGTCATCTACGGCGCCTGTAGCCCGATTTCTGCCTTGACCTCGTCTCGGCACCTCCGATTCTGTCTCCCTGTAGCGTTGAACAACGCGATGAACAACCGAAGTCGATACACCCAAAGCTCGACTTTAGTAGCGTTAGGTATACCCCTCTTCGATCATGGCTACTGCCCTAGCCACTGTAGTTACTGGTAAATCACTCATTTCGTATCGGGAATGTGTACACAATTCAAAAATAAACAGTACAATGAGCCACAGTCACTATGCACAGGACCCAACAAAGTCCTTATCAGAAGCAATGCTAACGCTAAGTGTCAACAAATTCTTTAAGGACCATAAAAACAATTCTCTCACTTGTGAATGGGAAATTTGTGCTCAAGTGTAGTTCTACAGAGGATAGTAATATATAAATAATAACTACTTGTCAAAATACCGGAAGGTATTGAAAAAAATTAACTTTTTATTTGTGTTCCCCTAATTGTGCCGGTGTGTGTAGTTGCTCTTGCATTTTGAGTAAGGCATAAGAAGCTTTTGTGCTATGTTTAAAATGAGAAACAATTGCTTGACATTTTGTCAAAAGTTGTTGTAACTGACAGTTAGAAGGGCTTCCTGCAATATAAAAAGTTTCTTTCTCTAAGCAGTCTTTAACCGCGAGATTAATTGAGTGAGCAACACAAAAGTGATTGCGCTTATTCAAACATTCACTGACAGCTTTTTTTTCATAGCTGCAGCATTATCTGTGACAATAGTCACTACTTTTGAGCTTATTTCCCATTGGTCCATTACCTCTTGTATAGCCAATGCAATTTTTTCAGCCGTTTGATATAGCTGTATTTCTGAAGTCGAAATAACTACAGATTTCAATTTATATTGATATATGTGATGTGCAGTTAGACTTATAAGGCTTTTATTACTGTCTGATGTCCAAATATCAGACGTTAACGCTAAATAAGATATATCATGTAACTAATTTTTTAAAGATTCGGACATCAATTACTATTTTTCATTTACTGTAGCTGATAATAATCAGCATTTAATGCTTTCGATAATTCTTGAAAGCCTGAATTTTGTACTATCTGAAATGGCTGCAAATCTTTAACTATAAGATTAATGCGTTATTGCGTTATTTTTTTTTGGCACAGTAAGAGGGGTTTGCATGTGCCTTAACCTTTTTTGAGGAGGCTCAGGCTCAACATTCAATGTAGTTGCCGATACTGGTATCGACTGCGATGATGATAAACTCTGACATTCTTCGATTGCAAAATTTCTAGGATGTTTCTTTTTAATATGCTTTAATAATGTGGTTGTATTGCCACTATATTTGAATGTATCTGTACATTCGGCATTTTTCAAAACATAACGCGCAAATCGCAATTACTGAAATAATAAGTTATTATATAAAGATAACCTCAAATCTACATGTGACTGTGGGTTATGAATGAATATAGTCCCAAATGATCGGCGATCTTCGCGTCATGTCGGTTCCGTTCGGTATTCGAACTCGAATTAGAGAGAATCCAACTCGAGTTACGCCCAACTCGGATTAACTCGAGTTAGTTAATCGAACCATCACTAGTTCACTTACCTGATAATTCATTTTTTATCGGGAAAACGCTCGCTATGCTGCTGTAGGTATAAGGTGTTCGGCTCCTCCTGTACAAATTCTAAAGCTTTTTCTATGGTATCAGGCCGCAAGCAACGGATTCGAGAACCCAAGGGGTCGAAGTCCGCGCAAATACGACTGACGGGTCAATTTTTTATATAACGATTGGCTTCAATGGTATTTGGAACCGTTTCATGCAAGCAAATATATGTCATAATAGTACTAAATAAATTTTGACACCTATCATTATATTCATGTGGAGATGAGGAGCCTTGGTTCAGTAATGCTAGATCATATTATAGGGATGTCTCATCCCGCTGATCGGCAACATTATTTATCAATGATTTACGTATGCCATCCCAGCTCTCGGGAATACCATTTGCGTTAATGAGACGGGCGGCAGGGCCCACAATTTTATTTAATATCCCATTTAATAATGCTTAATTACTTAACATAAATTCTTGTTCATTTCTCATAGCCCATCCAGACTCTCGCGAGGCACCTCGCCTCGCCCCTCGGCACGAGTCTCGGCGAGTGAATGGGGCACGAGTGTCAGCGATCCACACTCTCGATTTTGTCAGTTGCCCGCTAGTCACTACGTCTAGTTCAACATAGACGTAATTCAAGTGACTGCGTTAGCTAGCTACCGGTACCAGATTTAATTGAAGCTTTTTTCTTCTCAAGTGGCTAAAAGTCGCCATTAATATTTTTTTTTTGTTTTTTAACTCTATAATCAATAAAATTACATACATAATTGCATTGAACATAATAACATTCAAACATTAATAACTGTTTTTAAAGGCGGTTTAAATATAAATATAGTATATAGAAAGCTATATTTAATTCTTTACTTATACGATCCCACGCATCATTTACTTTACTTTTATCTTTACGTTGAGCATTTTTTGGATACCAAATGCTTGGTTCCATTTGGTATAGTTCTAAAAAAGTGGTGCACATTTCGTTACTCCACTCCGCCATAACAAAAAATTAAAAAATGGCACGCGTTCTTACTTTGTAGCAGTAAATAGCAATATGAAAGTGAGCAAGCGCGAGAGTGTGGTTATAAATAATGGTCCTTTGACTCGCGCCCGAAGGAGTCGAGGTATGACCAGGCAGCACGAGCACGCCATCCACACACTCGCACTCGCGTCGCATCGTGTAGTCACGTGGAGTGTGGATCTTGCATTATGTATTGTACTACGAGTTGATCGCACAAACGAATTAATCTTATTAAAACATTAACATTGCCGTCGAACTCGGGCAACAATTTTAAAGATTTATAGATCCAATCGACCAATGCGTCCGACATTATTATAATATTACTATCACTAAAATCATCTTCTAAAATTATATCCATGAGCGTCGATTCGCGTCTTGATTTCTTTGACGATTATTACTACCTAACCTACGGTCCCGTAATTGCCTTAAATGGAATATTTTGGGATAATATCCCAATAATTTTCACTCCAGGACTATCACTCCCGTAAGTTGTTATAGTTCTTAATTCGATTTCACTGAATTTTCTTGAACTATCCTACCGACTGCGCCACTTAAACTGAGCGAGACCAGGAGTTGCAAAAAAAACTGATTTATTTTATTAAACTTTAATAATATAAAAATACAAAAAGATTAATATTAACTTAATATTAAAGAGGTGCCTATAGCTCGAAGTATGAGCATGAAGTGAAGTGCTGGGATGGCTCTGGTGGGGATCCACGGTGGCCATCCGGGTGGTCCGATGTCCCAATCAATGCAACGCGGAGGCCGCGGTACCGCGAAACACACCTGTATGTGGTTGCCCAATTCGGTATCGCAAACTCCGCAATACCTTAGGGTTCCGCTACCATAACTTATAATATAATAATAATAACCTTTATTAACAATCATATTTTGCTTACATTTTATCTTATTAAGACACCGGTCTCCTGATTGTCTTGTCGTCGACATAGGCCACCCCGAGAATTCTCCACAATGGTCTATTTGCTGCTACGTTGTACCCCCCACTTTCTTTATGTCATTACCATAACTTACTTGTCGTCAAATGAAAAGTCAGAAAAATAATACAATTATTTATTATGAATTAATTAAAATACAAAATGTACTTAGCTGCTTAGTGTTACGGGTTAGAAAACTACATACACTACTTATAAAAGTAATCAGTCATTTTGGTCTGTTTTTTTCAGCCCAGTCTCAAATATTCTTTGCATTTCACGTTTCATACACCTCAAGACATGTGGAACATCACTATCAAATTGATCGTTAAAGGCTTAAATTTTTTGCAAAACTGTTACAGCGTTAAGAGCCTCGGATGTACTTACAGATACTAAGTACTTAATAGCTTTGACCGATTGACAAAACTCAACGTTTATGAGTGCATTGAAAATTCGTGATAGCACTGGATTGTAGGGAACAACCCACCTTATATTATCCACGCTCTTTTCTGTACCTTTGACACGAATTGCTGTTTCCACGGGTCATTCCTGGTTTGTGTTTCCGAAATGAACTGCCTAAGGTACTTTTCATAAAAAATGTTTTCTTTCATACATAACGAAATAATAAAAAAATCTGAAAAGCTTAATTTTCCTGATATTATACAACATACATTGCCAATAACTTTGTGAACTAAATCTATATCTATATAATTCAAAGGTGACTGACATAGTGATCTATCAACGCACAGCCCAAACCACTAGACGGATCGGGCTGAAATTTGCAGTGCAGGTAGATGTTATGACGTAGGCATCTGCTAAGGAAGGAATTCCCGAAATTCCCGCGGGAACGGGAATTATCGGGAAAATCCTTTTGTATGAAAAATCTAAACCGCTTAAGTTAGACGGTTGACACTTATTTATATGAAAGTCCACGCGGACGGAGTCGCGGGCAACAGCTAGTATTAAATAAAAGACCTGATTTTTTTACTTAGAATTTTATATTTTAATATTAGTAAAATTAAGCATGAAAATAGGTAAAACAATATGAGGAGTTGAAAACAAATTACGCTCTTCTATAGTACTCCAGTTGACAGTTTCTATAATTTTTCCCTGTTACAACAAAAGCGGACTTGGCATTTAATGCATTCTACTACCGTTAGTTTAGCGCATAGTCTTCATCGACCTTGAGTGGTCATTGTCATGAAATGACCGACGTTGTCAAATCGTGACGATTCGACTGGTTTGATGTGTGGTACCCTTTTTTGTTTTTGATACCAGTGCGTTCGCTTTTTGAGACTTTTGTATGATTCAAATTGAAAGTCTTTCAATAAAAGAGTGCCACAGCTTTGTTGTCATTACTCATTACAACGTACTATGCCTAAACGATTTTTATCATACGATACTTGTACATGACCACCGCGAAGTTTCGAGTTTCGTTTTCATATTTTTTTCGGTAGGCAGCACTGTTTCTGCACGTCTATTTATGATTGTGTACATGTGTTAGTGTATATGAATTAGTGTTAGTAAGTATGTATTAATGTAAGATAATGAATCTGTGCAAAGATAATAATTTTTCTGTCGAGTCATAAGTTTGTGTTAGAGAGCCCAACAATGATTTTATTTTTACATCTGTGCTTGCTTAATTTATTTATTTTTTATTTTATTTATAATTTTATTTCGAACACATGGTCCATAGTACAAAAAAGAAAAACAACACAAAACTAAGACACAGCATCATCGCACCTGGGCACGCAGGTAGGTCTTCAGAATGTCTGAGTCGTGCAATTACTTGCAAGATGCTATTAGAGCTGCCCCGCAACCTGCTTATAGATGAAGCTAGCCTCTTGCGTATGCCATATAAAGATATAAAGCGATCTTGTTGTGTGGTACAAATATTTTAAATGCATTGTAGTTTCTATCTTTTTTCATTATTATTTTCTTTATGGTAACTGATAATTTTATTTATATTATTATAAAGGTAACTAAAACGCCGGAAACAGGAGAATTTCTTCGCAAATGTTGTCTTGAATCTAGCCGTGGAACAAACATTATGCTTGCTTCTTACTTCATTAATTTTTATATTGTAGACGACGACGAACAAAAGGTTTGTCTTCGTCTTGTCTGGTAAAACTATTTTTTTGAAGTTCATTCTGAAATTTGTTATGCGAGAAATGCTTTTTTCTATTAAAACAGCTATTTTTTCTTCTGGCACTTGTGTTTTATTACGTTTAGGGGGAAGTATTTCAGTGGCTTTGGTTGCATTGTCGTTGACTTGTATCCTCACTTTGGCTTTCATTCTGTTCTTCCATATTAGTCGTAGTGTCTTTATAACTTACAGTATTCTGCAGTAAAGAAAGTTAGCCGCCCCCGCGTATCCGTTAGTGCGTAAGGGACCTTAATTGGACAAACGTCTCAGGTGGATCATTTAAGACAGTTTGGTAAATCCTTTTCTTAATAAATTCTTTCTCGTATACAAAAGAAATTGAAAAGGATAAGCCTTGTTTAATCTAATAAATTGGGTTTGGACACACTTTTGTGGCAAAGATTCAACTTAGGATTTTACTTTGCCAAGAATTAGCTCCACTCCTCCCGGAGTTTAAATTATATTAGGATCGTAAATTATATTTTTTAGTTTATTTCTCCGCAACCCCATCTTGACAACGAGACTTTTATTAATTATAATGGCCAAAGATTCACGTTTTCAAAGTTTCACGGGAAAGTGAATTCTTTTAAAATTAAAAGGTAGATCATTTGGAATCATTGGGATACGAGGTATAACCACTGTTTTACCAACTGCTGGACTCTAAAAATAAGAAACTCCTGTAGGTAATGGACGGTCCATCTTGATCCATAACATGTTCAATCGATGTGTAAAGTACCTATGGCGCCTGGAAGTTTACTTAAAATTGGGTCGTTAATTTCGATCGTATTATATATTTTATTTATTTCTTTTTATTAAGTTTTTAGATAACAAAAATCTCAAAGTGTCCTATAAAATTAAATACATTCCGCCATTGTAAAACCTATTACTTACTTCCATAGATCACTTATAATAATAATAATTCATTTTATTTTTCACCACAAATTACATCACATAGTTACAATTAGTACACATTATAAAAAATTTGGGATCTGTGGGTGAACTGGAGGCTTAATTAAGCCTAGGCCTGTATTTTAGTCCGTACAAAATCTATGTGTATGCTAATAATTTGGGTGAGTGTAACAATATGGTTTCATTAGTTTTAACACAGTCATTTCGGTATTTTTACCTTTTACCAGTATACATTATTATATATAAACCATAGCCATTAGCTTCCGCCAATTCAAAGAATTTTATACCATTTATTGCTTTCTTTGATTTTATATATTGTCTAAACGATAAACGCCCTCTAATTAACAAAAGCGACTATCTAGTGATAACTCTTTTTTCTGGTGAGTAACATGCCTGAAAATTCCTCGTAATAACTCCATAAACTCAACTATTATGTCTTTACCTTTAGCACTTAACCCTTAATAGCTCGATTTACGAAAGTGATTTTTTTAATATTACTGTGTTTGCTTAAGGGTCTAGATGAAGGAAAAAATAGTTTAAAAAATCACTATATTTATTTTACATATTTATTAAAAAAAATGAACACGTATCAATTTTGATACTTCAGGCATTAAGACCATAATGAATCAGATAATATACCTTATGCATGAAATAATGCGAAACATTAGTTGTTTCTATTATCGCATTACGATACTTTACACTTTTTGCAGAACCAAGAAGTAAGTTTTCTACAAGTATTAAACTTACACTAATTCTAGATTCCATAAATATTTTATCCTGACCAATGCCATCGCAACGCATGTCCGTAGAGACGATAAAATTTTTCAATAATATATTATAAATATTGTATTCTATGTAATCTTTCTGGTGAACATAACTTATTAATTAATTAATT
>JADANM010005620.1:3919097-3930261 GCA_026213755.1 Eurema hecabe
TGTGTATATTGGAAAATTGAAAGGGTTCAAATGTTATTTATGTCTATATGTTGATGATGGACTATTGCTCTGTAGAGAAAAATCAGTGATAATGGAAGTGATCAATGATCTTCAATCTAATTTTGATCTAAAAGTATGTCCTCATTTAACTAACTTTATTGGTATGCAAATTGAAAAACATGAAAATGGTATTTTCATTCATCAAACTAAATATATTGACCTTTTATTAAAGAAATTTAATATGCAAAATGCTAATTCCAACAGTTTTCCTGCTGATCCTCATGTAAACCTCCAAAAGGCAGATGACAAGCCAAAGATGGATCGTCCATATCGAGAGGCAGTTGGATCATTGATACATGCAGCGACTGTATGCAGACCCGACTTAATGTTTGCTGTGAGACAGGTAAGTCGATACCTACATTCTTCTACAGTCAATTGTTCAAATTTAGGACTTCTTAAATAATTAAAGTAAATTAAAATACACTTGTTCAAATATGTTTTTTTTTCCTGGTTCTTTTTAATGGTGTACGGAAACCAAACATTCGTCGGGGGAACGCGTCAAAAGTATAAATATATTTCTGCCTAACCAATACTTATATGTTCACAAGTGTGAAGATCACTATGTTTCGTTAGGACAAGGGAAAATAAAGGTGAGAAATTTTATTTATAGTCAGTAATTTAATAAATTTGTGACCGGCCTGTAAAGGGGGTCGTCACGTGTAGTCTTAATTTGGTGTATCGTGAAATAAAATTAGAGTCACAGACTCTGTCAATAATTTTTAAATTTACTGTATATTTGCTCTACGTAGAGTTGCTACGTATCGTGTAAAATATTGTCCGGCTACTAAATTCGGAGCTTAAAACGTTCTTATTTCGGTCAAAAGGATAAATTTCTAAAAAATTTAGGGTAAAATTTTCTACGCTCTACGTAGAGTCATAATAAGTCAACCAGTGGGTAGGCCTCTCCGAGCCCTCTTCAACGAGCCCAAACTCGACCGTATTCCGTCCACCGAGCTAGGACTGTTCAAAAATTTTTTGTTCCAATTGTTCCAAGTTTTCAACCTGTGGTCGGATCCTGCCGCGGTTTGGATAGTCTATCTTGGCTCAATGAGCTCCACCCAATGGCCCGGTTTCAAACACAGAAATCTCAAAAAAAAATTTCCGAAATTTTTCGGAAATTTCAGTTTTCAGAATTTCCTGAATCGCTAAAAAATCTTATAAAATTTAGAGGGAGCACCAGTCTGATCACTCCAGAGAAAACCCGGTCTTTCCACGTCAAACCGTTGCGGAGATATTTGAGTTTAAAAATATTCAAGATGGCGACGGAGCTGTCAAAGTCTATCTTTGAGTGCCTATATCTCCGCTCCTACACAACGCAGAAGAACCGGGTTTCGAATTGACACTTCAGCACAACTTTATCTTTCTACTGAAATCGTTTTTCAGTATCGAGTTTTTCAGCAATCGGGATTGGGCTGTAACTTTCAGGAGCGGTGACAAACTTCCTCCTGTTCACTCCAAAGAAAACCCCAGCTTCCTAGGCCTTCCGGTTCCCGAGTTATGGCCCTTTCAA
The DNA here is from genome assembly GCA_026213755.1 of Eurema hecabe. Lineage (NCBI taxonomy): Eukaryota > Metazoa > Arthropoda > Insecta > Lepidoptera > Pieridae > Terias > Terias hecabe. Next base: position 3,920,668 of record JADANM010005620.1, read on the forward strand.
GGAAAACAAGATGGCCGCCGCGCACCTGAATCGAAATTTCAATTGCGATTTTCTCGGCAACCAGTTGTCCCAGAAGACTCGGGTTTTCTTTGTTGTGGTCGGCGGAGTCTCCTCTATCGATTTTATGTAGTTTCAGCCTTATATATTAAAAACCATTATTTCTAAATAAAACTTGTATAACCTTAAAATATAAATTAAGCCCTAACTAATATCGAAAAGATGGTCTCGGAGTAATGCAACTTTAAACCCTAGAACAAAATTTTAAAAAATGGCGATTTTTTGTAATTTACTAGTGGGCCAATAGATTTAGGTGCTCTAAACCCAAATCTAGCGTCAAAATTTAATGACTTTAATTATTTCTATATTTTTAAGCTAAAAATTTTTAAAATTGCATATCTCCGTAACCACTAACCCCAAAATTGTGCTAAATATGTCAAAATTTGTCTAAAATAGTGCTCTACAAGAATAAATAAAAATAAAATTTTCACTTTTCAAAAAGTCAAATTATAACAAAACTAAGAATTTTTACTTTTATTCTAATAAAAAGTCCAATTTTGATGACGCGAGGTCGCCGCTTCGGGAATACGTTCCTTGCTTAAGCGCGCAACAGATAACACAATAAAAACTATAGCGCTTGCCTAAGCTTTCAGGAGTTTTTCAGGGTCAAAGTTTAAATTTTCTAATTTGAATAACTTCTAAAGTTATAAGTTTAAAATTTTAAAAAATGTACCGGTGGCTTCCAGTAGTGAGGGAGCTTTGGTCTGGATCGCTTTTAGCAGCCGCAGACGTCTGGATCTCGAAAATCGCCGCCACGTGACACTTATTTTTTTGCTGATTATACTTCGCACAGATGTTTTAGAAGATCAGCAATGGGCTCGATCGATGGGGCTCGGTGAGACCTTTTAGGCGATATATCCCACGAAAAGGTACGGTATACCGGCGAAGTACAATTTCACTTTTTCACTTAAAATTAAAAAAGGGGGTTTTTTGCCTTTTCTCCTTCCACCTTTATTGAGCACTTCGTAAAACCACTGTAGCAGTGTGCGCGGTCACAATGCGCAACTTTTGATATATTATAGCACTTGCATCTACGATAACAATCACCCACGTTATTGAATTTTTGAAGTCGGAGAATCTCGGCAACGTGCCTTATCGGACGGCGGATCGATCGCGACTTGTTCAAATATGTTAGGTTATATTGAGACTTGTTTTATAAGAAAATTTAGTTAAAAGTATCACAGTTTTAGTGTTTGTTTAAATATCTACAGCAGGATTTGTTTACTTATATGGTTTAATTTTCTATCTATCAGCTATACCTATTTAATATTCACTGTTACCCTGTAAAGGGGGGTCAATAAAATAAAATCTACTTACATATATCTACACTCTACACCTAGTTTGTCAACATGGTTACTAATGTTTCAATTTTTTAGTGCTTGATTTAGCTTAGTCTATAATTGTGTCCGTTTTCCAGGATGGAGCGCAGATGCTGGGGCGACTCTAGGACTTATTTTAGGGGGTCAATTTGGTGATCAGCTTCTCTGATCCTGGCGTGCTGTATCACGTTTTGAAGGGCTTTTTGTGGTCGCTGGTGCACTAACACAACACAACACTTTGGTACCTTTCGTAGATGTTTATATGCCTATAGCACTCACTGCGGTGAACACAAAACACTTCACGGTTTCCGGCTCGACGCGTTGTTTGTTTATTGCTTATATTTAGTAAGTAAATGCAGTCCGTGATGCTTTTTATGCATCTTTCATCACACGCACACACTGTTTTATAGCTTGAACTGATTTTAAACTTTTAAAAAGTGTTGGAAATAATTTTAAATAATTTAATTTGCTAAAATAATTGCGGAGCGCACGAAAGACGTCCGTTCGGCTCGGCTCGGGAGGTTCAGGCCGGAATGCTGCATTAATGATATTCAAATATCTGAAAGATACTAAGAACTATGGATTATACTATATGTTTGAGTCTGAGAGCACAGATTTAATTGGATACAGCGATGCTGATTTTGCAAATGACATAGAGACCAGAAGATCCATTACTGGATATGTCTTCTTTAAAAATGGAGCCGCCGTCACTTGGTCTACACAACGACAACAAACTGTGGCGCTGTCAACTACTGAATCAGGATTCATGGCGGTGTGTGCAGCCACCAAAGAAGCTATATGGCTAAGACAGCTACTTAATGATATCGGTGAATATAAACAGGACTCTGTGTGTATAAATATCGACAATCAGAGTGCTATTAATGTGATTAAAAACAGTGAATTTCATAAAAGATGTAAACACATCGATATTAAGTACAATTTTGTAAAAGAAAAATATCAAAATAAAATTATAAGCTTAAATTATGTTCACATTGCTTATCAATACGCAGACATCTTTACTAAAGCTTTACCTAAAGAGAAATTTAAAATTTTAAAACACAGTATTGGTTTGTCAAAATTATAATGTTCATTTGCTGATGTATATTATGTAAAATCCTGTAATGGCTCGAATTTAGGAGGAGTGTTGAAATGTATTATTTCCATATTGAATTTCGCGCCTGTCAACGTTAATTATATAGTGAAGTTTGTGTTGATGTTTATTGCTAATAACTTCACATTGTATAAAAATATAACTCTTTACTACACTGACAGTTTCTTTTATTTTTATGATATTCTGGCTATTGTCGTTTAAATAAACAAAAATTAACAATATCCATTTATTGTTATGAAGCATAAACCAAATATCGATACTGCCAATAATTATCTTTGAACTGCATTCTTTTGGGAGACTTAAATTTATATCAATAAAAAGTTTCGTTTCGCAAATAGGATTTGTTGTAGAAGAATATGTTGTTGTTACCTTCCAAATAGAATAGGATTCGCTAATTTAAACACACTTTTCCATATTATCGAATAAAGCAGAATTTAATCTATCATCAGTGATAGCAATATATTTGGTACTAGAAGTTGTTAAAGCATAAGAATTAGGATTCTTTTCGTCATGAGGAGTTGGTAAGGAAAGAACTTTGTATATACTGTATTTAGGTTAACTGATTAAAGGAATTTGTAATGTGAAAATTATTTTGTTATTGAAATAATATGACGTAAGAGTGGAAATGTCAATTAATACATGTATATTGTCTATACTTAATTCTACTGGGAAGCTGAGACGTTTATTCATGAATTTGCTGTTGTAGCGTCCTTGCTCGACTGCTACACACTTTGGGTGTTGTAATTAAACAACTTTTCTTTATATGATATAAAATATAATTTCTAGTTATGATATGTGTGAGCACGCACGATCGCCTTGATAAACCGACGCGAACGAACTGAATTTGAAGTAATAAATTAATATGCGTGCTAAATACGCTGACTATGGCAAAAGAATCAAATGTACGATTTGGATCGTACACATGTCATATGTAGAATCCCATCTAGTTATAACGTTCTGTTTGAGTTTCAAAGGAGGCAATTCCATTTAAATTTGCATAGCCTGTAATCTGCTAATAGCTGAAGAGATGTGTTTAAAATATTGGACCATCGCTTTTATTTTATCCAGTTGATCTTTTAATCTGTGTTGAACTACCAGGTTCAAAGTATGTGCAAAGCAAGGAAAATGTCGCCAAGTGGTCAAGTGAACAGCCGCCACAATGTTGGCCGCATTGTCTGTTATTATACCAGATATTTTGTGTGAAATGCACCAATTCGTTGTTTCTTGTAATAGGAAGTTTGATAAATTCTCTGCTGTATGTCTGTCATCAAATTGAGTACAACCGAGAAGTACTGATTCCAGTACCGTGTCTCTGTTAATAAAATGAGCTGTGAGGGCAATATAGTTAATGTTGTTGAGTGAGGTCCAGCCATCGGTTGTAAGGCATAGAGCGTCCGTTTCAGCGGTCAGTTCTAATACTTTTTTTTGTCCAGAGCTCAAATGGCGCCCTGTTATTTAATCCTGTTGCTACTGACCTATTCCTGAGATAAACTGCAGTACTTACTGCCTCAGCCCAATTTTTTGTCTTGCCTTGCATCAACTAACATACATCGAGCCCTACCAACAATAGTCCGATTCATTCTTTCACTCAAAGCATATTGTTTCGGAGTATATGTGTTAGTCTTTTGATGAAGAATACCAGCATCAGTCAAATAGCTTTTAAATTCATTGCTACAAAATTCTAGACCATTATCTGTTCTAAATATTTGATCCTTTTATTTTGTTGGTTCTCTACCAAAGATTTGAATTCTTTAAAATACTTAAATGCTAGGTTCTTAGCTTTTAGAAAATACACAAATGCCATTTGGGTATAATCATCAACAAGAATGAATACCAGATCAGCATGAACAGTATGCAATGTCTCAGTACTACGGGTTACCTACGTGGTTGAAGGGTAATCTTGATTGCTTCCCTTCGCAACAAACAACACACGTATTTATGTCAATAACAGCTTTGTCCTTATAAGGACTATAATCCATACGTGTTACCGCACCATCCTTCGTTTTATTCAAGTCACCTCTGTTTAGGTGACCTAATCTTCTGTGCCACACTTCACTACTGACAACAGATGGTTTTGTAAACAAACAATGTTGATTTTCTGTGTTCACTTTGTACACACCGTCAATCGATTCGGCCACAGCAACCAATTCACCTTTCTTGTTATAAATGTAGCCACAATTCTTTGAGAAGTCTTACTGGCCGATATCAAGTTCGTAGCTAGGCTAGGTACGCACAGCACATCATTAATTATAACTTGGTATTTATTTCTGGGAGTAAGGGTCGCAATGTCAACACTTCCCGAGCATAACACTGGCATAGCACATCGATTAGCAGCTATAATCTCCTTAATACTCGTTTCGTTGGACCTATTTCGGACATTGTTTACTTCACTTGTCATATGTACACTAGCTCCAGAATCCAAATACCAATCATTTTTACTAAAACTTCCGCCCAGAAATGCAGCTGAGAAAGCGTAAGTATTCTGCTCTTGAGTACATTGATTTTTGTTTGCAACGATAGCACTTAATTATTTTTCGTTTGTTATTGTTGACATTATTGACATTTCTGTTATATGACATTTCGCCAACTTTGTTCGAGTTGCTAGGTTTATGGTTTCGTTCGTTTCGTTCTCTTTGGCTAGAGTGATGCCCTCTAGTGAACAATGCATTATTTGTGTCGCCATCATTTCCGGCCATGCAATCAACTTCGATTTAACTACATCCGCAGTTATGGCGATTCCCGAATTCCCGAACATCAAACAGCCAATCCATTCATCGTTCACATTAAATTCCGTGCCTGATAGTTTTTGCCCTGTTTCAATAATTAGAGAAGCGTAATTTGTCATTGAGTCACAATTTTCAAGGCGTATGGGTATTAAATTTCTTAATAAAGTTATTCTTCTCGAAAAACCAGAGTCATCGAACATTTTCTTCAATTTAAGTCACAAATCTTTTGTATTTTTAGATCAATGGTTAGAACTAATTTCGCTTTCGTTATAAGATCATCCGCGGCTACCACAGCCCTCTTGCTTTTGATGCAATCAAGTTTGACCTCAGTACAAGTAAATTCTCCGCAGCAAATGCCCACTCGTTATAATTTTCGCGGCCATTTCACTTCGGCACACTGTTAATATACGAGTTCACAGCCATTTCTATTAGCCCAATACAAATAACAAAATACTGGCTTATCCCTTAATTTGATTGTGTTCACTGTGAGAAACATATGAGAAAAAAAATGATTTCGTTATATTTTTACACCAAATTCGTATTTTTTGTAATATTATCATACCGTATATAATATTTTTTAATAGTAAAAAAATAGTCTACGCACCTGGCAACACTTTTACTTGTCATTGTCAAAGCAAAATGTCGGCGCCTCGAAGGTCGTCTATGTTCCGCAAGGTAAATATAAAGATTTCACTTGATTTTCTATTATTTCAAGTATTTTAATGCTTTCACTAACTTATCTAGACTATTTGTTATATTTTGGTGTGTGAATTATGTGCCTTTATGTGAATCCTCAAGTTTTATGACCCGCCAAAAGCTTATGTTTATTGTGATGAACATTGCCAAATAACCTATAAAGTACCTACAATTTGTTATGTTCATCACGGTGAACGATGCCAAATACCTAATGATAAATTAATCCAAAATAGTTATGTCTTTTTTTTTAACATTTTGAAGTTATGGGTTTTATTTTGCTTATTTCGGTATTTTCTGTTGCCAACAGCATACTTTGCATGGACGCACGGCAAAAATATTGGCGCTTGTGCCTATACAGCATGTTCCCTCAGATACCAGTGATAGGTCCGACATGGACAATGAATTGGCAGATCTGCATACTCCAAGTTTAGCTTCATCATCATCACCATCTCTAGATTCATCTTTAGAGCGAATGCATATTTTAAGCAGTCCTGAACCTGATGCTGAAGATCATGACACTGGGGACGATCCACCTGAATTTGATTTTACAGAAACATCATTGCAATTGACTCCAGTTCTACGTCAAATTTGCCCAGCTACGCCGACTGGAGAACCCAACTACGAGAACATACCTTCCTTATCTTCTATACCATCTCTTCCATCTGAAGCCCCTTTATCAACTCCTGAAAGTGCTACCAGGAAAACTCGAGCCCACGTTACTCCAGTGCTGGCTAAAAGACGAAAGAAAGTTCCGAAATTTGTACTAACCTATAAATGGAAAAAAAGCGTCACCTTCCGTCACCAAGCTACAATTGAAGAAAACCAAGACCACAATATAATGAATGCCTCTTTCCTGCCCACTGCAGATTCCCTAGAATATTTTAATTTGTTTTTTTCTTCAGACATTGTGACCGATATTACCGTACAGTCAAATCTATACTCTGTTCAAAAACTGGCAAATCTATTCAAGTGACAGAAGACGAAATGCGTGATTTTATAGCTATCCATATACTTATGGGTATTGTCTCAATGCCTAGTTACCTAGACTATTGGAGCAGTAGATTCCGGTATGCTCCGATAGCAGATGTAATGAGTTTAAAACGCTATCAACAGATTCGTAGATTTCTACACTTTGCTGATAATAGCTTAGAAGATACTGATAGGTATTACAAAGTAAGACCAATAGCAGAAAAAATAAGAAAAAACTGTTTGCTGCCAGAAAATGAAAACAAATATAGTATAGATGAGATGATGATTGCTTATAAAGGAAGAAAGGCAGGCAACAGAAAGCAGTACATGAAAGATAAACCCAACAAGTGGGGCTTCAAAAATTACGTGCGAGCTGGAGTAAGTGGCATGATTTATGACTTTATCCTATATGGAGGAGAAGATACATTCCGTTTTCATAAATTAACTGAACAAGAAATTTCAATTGGGTTTGAGGCACAAATTGTTATAGCTCTGGGTCAATCTATTCAAAGAAAGCCAGCCACCATATTTTGTGACAATTTTTTTTCATCGCCCGAGTTATTTTATATTTTAAAAGAAAATTATGGCGTATTTGGTTTAGGTACGATTCGTAACAATAGAACCAGGGGAGCTGGATCTATTTTGCCTAGTGAAAAGGCAATAAAAAAGAAAAAGAGAGGAGCTTATTCACAGGTCGTATGTGACCCACGTTCCGAGGAGTGTATTGCTATAGAACTAGAATCCTTAAAAATAAAAACAGGCGAGTCGTATCTTGATTTTTGTAATAGAATTCAAAGTGTACGCAGTACGTTATTTTCGAAATTAATTTAATAAACGATGCTATTAAGAATGCAATAATAAATATATACTCTTATATAATTATTTTCATTGCTATGAAAATGAAAATGCAGTGAACCGACCAGCCCCTCCCAGAAAACAACAAACCAACAGAAAAAGCTACATTGATATAAAATACAACATCTTCCAATCCGGCTGGTCACCGTGGAGGATTACGACCACAACCAGCTCACCCCTAACACACACACACAAACACACACAACTCACTTACACTCCACACACATAACCATACATAAATTCCACGGACATTCAATATTTATGTAGCCCAGACCATAACTATAACACCATGTTTATGTAATAACGGATAATGTCAACGGAGCCAGTCTTCCACAACACAGGGAAACCTTCTGTGGAAGCTGTGCAAATTCAAATTTTGTTAAATTTCGTTAAATAAATGTTTTTATTATTTTTTTTATTATTTTAAAAAACAATAAAAATAACTTAAAAATAACTACTAACAATACAATTCTAACAACATTTGAAATGTAACATTAAGGATATGGAAATAAAGGCTTTTTTATTATTATAATTTATTATTTATATAACCATTTATCTTTAAACGTATTTTCATATAACCTTTCAGAGGATATGATACGCTTCGTTCGACTCCACAATTGTAATAAATTAGAAGATGCAGTTAGTATCGTTATCGAAGAGGGTAACTTTATGAATCAATATAAATCGCAAAATAGAAGCTTACAAAATTCAATAACTTCGAAACCGACTTATCTATCAAATGATTCGAGAAGGGTTACAAATTTTATTCAACCCCAATTTAACTCTTTACCTAACAATAATTATAAGGGTTTTAGGGTTCAGCCACAAGAATTTAAATAAACCTAATAACATTAGTCATGGTCATTTTAAATTTGGTATACCTCAAAACCGGTTCGCTGTACAAAATACACCGCAACAACAAAAGCAGCGATCGTAATGTATATCTAGGATACAGCAACATGAATTTGTATAAATTGTAACATATTTTCAATGTATCGAATGTACAAATTTTTAGAGCGCATGTAATAAGATGGCAATTGTTCAAGTACTGGCGGGAAATTGTACAATCACTATACCATTGTGAGAGACACGCGGAGGCGCACAGCTTCAAATATAACTCAAATAAGAGTGAAATACTCATTTTCAAGGTACCGAAACATGTGCCTCCGACAACAGTCTATCTTAATGGGGTGGCTCTTAAAATTGTCGACAGTTTTAAGTATCTCGGTCATATTGTGACCAGTGATGTGCGAGATGAGTGCGATATAGAGCGTGTCTATGGCATCAGCTAGCCGTATTGTCTCAAATGTGTCTAGAGCCAAAGCAAAATTGTTCCCAAAAATTATAATTTTGCAATCTCACACTGAACAAGAGTTTTATATGGGGCTTTAGATGGCACTCATATAATAATACAATCATCAAATAAGTAAACTATAACTTGTATTGAAGAGAAGCATTAAGTCCATTCTTCCTAAAAAATATATGTAAAATTATATACTTTTTATTTTATAGACTCTTATGTAGGAGAAGAATTTCGAAACAGTATATAATTAATCTATGAACAACATTAGTATAATAATAAATTTAAATCGGATTTTAATTTTCACTATCTAATTTTGTCATTACATAGTATAAAACAAAGTCGCTATCGCTGTCTGTCCGTCCCTATGTATGCTTAAATCTTTAAAACTACGCAACGGATTTTGATGCAGTTTTTTTGATAGAGTGATTCTTAAGGAAGGTTTATACGTATAATACATGCATAATATTGCAGAGAAAGACTGTAATTCAGAGGTTTCTAATGTGTGCGCTTATATTGCAAACGCTGCCTTAACCCTACGAGATAGACCAAAATATGGTA
>JADANM010005620.1:3933788-3945917 GCA_026213755.1 Eurema hecabe
CTCATTGACGTAAAGATTGAAGAGCTTTGGAGAGGTCAGACCACCCTGCCTCACCCCGCACTCCAGCCCGTATGATTCGGAACAACTGTCCGCCCATCTAACACAATTTTTCTGATTACGGTACCAGTATTGGAACAGGTGCTGCACCTGTGTATGTACCCCTGTCTTTGCCAGCTTATCCCATAAGACATCATATGATACCAGATCAAACGCCCTGGATAGATCAAGGAAGCAAGCGTAGACAGGTGTACTTCTCTTCGCGTAGTATCGTACAGTGTGCTTCACACTCAAAATAGCGCTTTCAGTGGAGAGTCCAGCTCTGAAGCCAAACTGCGCGTCGTGAATATTAAGATGCTTATCCTCTCCGTGCTCCGTGTAAAGCACACTGTCCAACACCTTCGCCACCACCGTAGCTAAGGATATCGGCCTATAATTATTTTTATCTGACAAATCACCCGTTTTGTTTTTAACAATCGGTACCGTAATCGATTTTATAAGGTCATCCGGCAGGTACGAGTGACTCAAACATATGTTAAAGAACATAGCCAACACACGCGGTAGATGCACTCCCGCGTATTTTAAATGTTCAATACTGAGCCCGTCATGCCCCGGAGACTTACCCGAGGACATTTTACTAATTATTCTACGTATTTGTTTACCTGTAACAAGATACAAGTCACCGGTCATGACAGTCTCAGGATTTTTAGTCGAGGGACCGCGAGGCGATTTTACAGTGAAATGTTCCTTAAACAATTCGGCAATATGTTTAGTGTCACTTACACCTCCCACGCTTACAGGGAGGCTCGACTTTTGGTTTAATTTACCCGTAGCTTTCCAAAAATCCGAGAACCTATTAGAAGCATGATGATCCGTAATTAAATCTTTTTCTATCTGTTCTTTATTATTTTGACACCACTTTAATTTGTTTCTAAATACTTTACGGCTTTCACTCATCTCGTCATATATGATACCAGATTGAGGTTTATTATGGGAAACCCAACATAAGAATTTATGCCTCGCCTCCCTGTGCGCGTCATATACATATTTATTCCAGCCACTCACATGTTTGTTATTTTTGTTACGACGGCGGCGCGCATTAATTGTACTCGACTTGATAGCCGAATCAGTTAACACTAACATAATCTTTTTATACAAATTATCTATTAATTATTTATGTTTATTATATTTACAACAATTATAACTACATTGCCTAAGTTCAGTCGGAAAATTTATTAATTTTAGTTTAGAGTTAATAATGAGCGCTCTGCAGAAGTGTTGGTGCCACTCATACAGAAGCATGTAGCAGAGCATACTATTATCCACACCGATTTTTGGAAGGCATATGACTGCCTATCTCAACATGGTTATAGACATAAGAAGGTTAACCACAGTGACATAGACAATCGGTTTGTGGAACCACATGGGACACATACTCAGCGCATTGAGTGAGGAATTTTCAGGTATGTTACTCATCAGAAACTTTTTTCAGTTATCACTAGACGAGTCGCTTTTGTTATTTAGAGGGCGTTTATCGTTCAGACAATATATAAAATCAAAGAAAGCAGGATATGGTATAAAGTTCTATGAATTGGCGGAAGCTAATGGCTATGTTTTATAATTTTATAATAGATGTAAAAATGAGACTATAAATTAATTGACCTTTTCTTCGAATTAAATAATTAATATGTTATGTTCACCAGAAAGATTATATAGAACACATTATTATTGAAAATTTTGAATGTCAATTGCTATCCAGTATTCCGGCAGATGTAATGGAATTATAACTAAAAATATTGATGAAAGCACCATAAATTCCTTATAAAGAAGCTAAAGCTAAAATATCTTTTAAAACGAATGTTCACATGACAATCGGTTTTTTTATATGTTGGCTGTTCGTATTTTACTGTTGTATAATGTTCTTTCCAATGAAATAATAAAAAAAACAAATGTCATAATAGTTTTATTTTATCTATGACATATTATTGCGCGGCAAATTGAATATGTAAACACATTTTACTAAAAGTTTTGTTGAACACAAATTTTATATATTTTATTAATCTAAAGAATATAAATTATTTTTAGGTAAGTTAATATATTATTTTCGCTGAGATATCATTATTTATAGTGCTATTTTTGTGAGTATCAATGTTGATACTTCAGGCATTCCCTACATAAAACCTACCTACTAATTCTTTAGCTAAAAAAACTTGATGAACTTTCGTTTCATTATTTTCTGCATGGCTTGGTTGGGATTACTTTTATATTTATTTGATTATAGAAATTTATCAAAAATGCGACCAGAAGAGATTGAGAGCATATTGAAGCGGCTAGAAATTGGTGAAATTTCGGAAGACGATTCCACCGACAATGAAGATGACATAGACTATTATACGAGCCAAAGAGATCGTCTGATAGAGCTAGAAGATGAAGAGGATATAGGTAATTTTCCCGCTGACCCAGACTTGGTTGCAGATCCGCCTGCAGCAAACGTAGATACCGTCATGCAACATAATTAAGAGACTTGAACGAAGCCCAAGCAATGAGTCGCAACAAATGTGATAAAATTAGACAGGTTTTTCATATGAATGACGACTCTAAACATTGGCCCATTGATCATCCCCAGCACGACCGACTGTATAAAGTAAGACCAGTGATAGACTATTTGAACAAGAAATGTATTACTGCACCATTTGATCATTGTCTATCACTAGACGAACAAATGTGTTCAACAAAAATTAAACATTTTATGAAGCAATACTCACCCAACAAGCCTCATAAGAGGGCATCCATTAATTACGTGAGGTGTTTAAGGGGGGGTCGAGTCTAATCTCATCTAATCTTACGTTGGAGAGAGGGGGGTCTCGGCAAATATCACGCATTTATTTTCTGATTGAAACAAAAAAAATACTATTTTGGTCTATTTAATCCAGATTTTACATGCTTAAGATTTAATCTTAAGCGTAGTCGTAGTACGATTAAGATCATTTACTAATTCGTTCGAAAGAAAATAATTTTATTTATACTTCGACATTATACATTTACTGACTGTCAAAGCACCATTTTTTATACCAAATAGCTCAATTTAATCTGAATTTACGGTACAGTGTAGCCCGTCCTTTGTTTTCGCGCCACTGTCAGCCGAACGCGCGACTCGATGAACGAGAGCGTACGAGCGTAGTTGCAGCGACACACGGAGACGTGTGTGGACCTGCTTTGTTTATTCTTATAAATGTTTTACTCAACTCAGTGCATGTTGTTACTAATTTAAATGAGTTATCAAGATTTTTATAAAATAAATGCACACCATTGCACACACACACACACACTTACATACGTACATATATATTATATACACTCACCCAAATAATTAACTGTATGTTCTTTATAAAGCTTATTAAAATTAAAGCGGAATCACACACTAAATAGTTGTTGTGATTTAATAAATATCATTTAGGATCTCGGAGTTATATTCGATGTACAAACCATTCGTCCAAATGTAATTAGCTTAATTTTATTAATATAATAAAGCTTCGAAATTAACGACCTAATTTTAAGTAAACTTCCAAGAGCCATAGTTATATATCGATTGATAATGTTATGGATCAAGAAGATACGGTCCATTACCCACAGGAGTGTCTTAATTCTTTGAAGCCAATTGGCCTTCCCCCGTATTCACTCAAGTTAAAAGTGCCCCTATAATCTTACTTAGGAATCTTATAGACAGATGTGTTCTAACTGAACTTAGACAAATTTTAGATTGCTGCCTCTTATATTACAGGTTTTTCCTAGTTTAAGAGGCAGAGCTGAAACTTTTGACATTTACAGAACCACATTCTATAGTCATCTAGCAGCATGTTATAAATTGTTTTTTTTTTTACATAAGATGTCTGTAATATTTTCTTTTTAGACAAATAAAATTATTATTATTATTATTATTGTTATACCAACAAATTTATGTAACTGCTGATGTATGTTTGACCTTTCCAAGGTAAAATGAAGAGGTGTTCCCTGATGATTCTCGATCACTCAAATCGTCTTCGCTGTCCGTATTTCGATCTGTTGCACAATTTTCCGCTTCTACATCGCTCTCTGTTTCGCTATCCGATGATTGCTGGGGGTTTTCCTCGACAGATAAAACTTGTTGTAAAAGAGACTCAAGACGACGCTGATCTCTTTCGTGCGACAAACTGTAACGAATTTTTCATACTAGATAAAGGAATCTGTACCTATATATATTATGTTTTTAAAAAATTTAAGATAACAGTAACAATAGTACTAAGTTTTTATGTTATTCTAAGATTTTTTAAATTTTGTGCTAAATTGAAAATTCCATGCAAATGTTTTACTTACTTGTTTGGTGGAGCCGGTCTCACGGACCGGGTTGGCAATAAAACTCCGGAACGTGAGTTAGCCGCTAAGCCACGAGCGGCACTGACTGTTTAGGACTTAAAATGAGGCAGCTACTCGAAATCGCAACCCGAACAGACGGCGGGTTAAGGACTTAGTTAAGGAAAATAGGATTTGTATTGATTATATTAACACTCACTCCCTCTAAAAAAGACAGTGATGGACACATGCATTTTACCGACTCTTACATATGGCTGCCAAACGATGACCTACAACGCAAAAATAAAAACCAAAGTAGCAAATTGTCAGAAAGCCATGGCAAGAAGTCTTCTAAAAATAAGGAAAAAACACAAAGTAAGAAGTACATCAATACGTAACAAGACAAAACTAATAGATGTTTTACAGTACAGTCTTGTCCAAAATTGAGTAAGCTTATGCGTTCCCACTGCTCGGACACCGATCTTTGAGTCTAAAAATGTTTAACTTATCATATCTCGTTCTCTAACACAAAATATTGCTAAGTTTATTTAGTTCTAAAAAGCCTCAATAGGTGGCGCTAATTGTGCTTTGAAATGCGCTATCGTTTTGTTCATACTTCAATATATATAGGACTAGTAATTTCTAATAAATTGTCTTTGTTCGTGGTCAAGTGTATGTGTTGATTTCTCCATCCGCAAGGTCATCTGGTGCCGAAACCCGGGAGATAAGGAAAAAAGGACTTACCAAAAACAGTGAGTAGTGATAGTGAACAAGTGAAAGTGAAAAAACTGAAAGTGTGGAGTGAATTTAGGACTTGGTAAATTTGAGAATAAGTGTTATGTGGCTTTAATAAATTTCATATTAACGTTAAAAAAAGACTTAGAAAATTTTGTGAAATTTCTTTATTAACATAGCCGTTTACAAGTTATTGGTGTTATTCATTTGGGCGACTAAATTATGACAATGGATACCTTTCTACTTCAAAAAAGGGAGTTATATTTATGTAGTTTGTTTTTTTAGTTAGAACAGCTTATAGGGTCTGCTTTTAGTAACTACAAAAAAACACCCAAAGACAGAATCACAATCACAATCACACACACATATATTGAAACAAGAATTGAAATTTTAGAAAATTCATGGAAAGGATTTGTTAGCAATCACTACAAATTAGTTGGAGAAATAGACGCTACCAATCGAGCCCTGATACCATACTTTTCAGAAGACCGTTATGGTTGCTGCGAGGAGATTTATATGAAATACAAAACCAAGTTAATGCTGGATCTTAAAACCTGTCAAGGAGTTACTTCATCGGGTGGTTCATCATCATCCCCGAAAAACGAATTAGCGAGTTGTGACGTAAGACTACCTCAAATACATTTACCGAGATTCTCCGGAGGTTATGATGAATGGCAGACATTCCATGATATGTTTTTATCATTTATCTGAAGAGCAGTTTATTGGGAGAAGCAGAAAATTTACTGAAAAACCTTTCTACAACGGACACCAATTACGAAGAGTATTACCCTTCGTAATTGGTGGAGGAAGGAATGGAGGAAGATATTAAGGAATGGTTGACTGGTTTTATAAAACGACACCCGAGCCTGTCCTAAAGATGTCCCCAAGCAACAAGTCTGTCGCGGGCATCAAGTTTCCACGAGCATAATGTAAATAAATTCTTTGATAACCTTGCTAATGGATATGGATAGGTACCATTTTTAGCCAAAAGATATCTGGAACATGGACAAAACAGGGGTGACCAATGTCCAAAAACCTAGCAAAATTGGCGCTCAAAAAGGAATTAAACAAGTAGGTGCAGTAGCATCGGCAGAGCGAGGAAGATTAGTAACTGTTGCCGTTGCCATCAATGCTCAAGGCGGACACATCCCCCCTGTTCCGTTGTTAAACCTGCGGGGAGACACGGGGACAGCGCCAACGGCGCGCGCGCGTACTATCGCGCTTAACTAGCATGACGTAAGCGCTCACGTCACAGCTAATTAGTAAGACGGGTCGCGGAGCGTCTCCCGACCTGCACCAGTTGTACGACAATCATCAATCGGTCTACCAGCAACCACTCAGTGCAACACACGGCGCCATCAGCAAGGTCCCTTTGTTTTTTCTCGTAGGAAGAGCAGCGGACATATTCCTCTATCCATTTTCTCTTAAAGTGTTTTAATTAATTGTATATACATATAGCTTAAAATACAGTCCACGTATCGAACACCGCCTTTTTTCGTATTCCCACTGAAACGATTCCATGACCATATGATACGTGAGAGTCCTGCTGGATGAGATGTCTGACATTATCTTATCGTTTATAGTAAAATACAGAAGTTAATTTTTGTTTTTAATGTATAAAAATATTAAATAAAGAATTTATTGATTTAACATTTACAACATTGATTTCATTACCAACCCTTTTGTCTTGTTACTTGCGACCCACAGCGTGTTAATTTCGACCTGCCTACGTGGTCAAAAGTAACAAGTTCCATTTTTTTTTAATCTCTGTAATTGATATAAAACATACTAAAATGTTATAAATCAAATCGAGTAAAGAACATAAACTGAATATTTATATCGTTATATTAATTTAATGACAACATTAATATCCATCCACATATCAAGGTAAAAGCACAAAGGGTTACTTTTGTACCCGGTCTCCCCTACTTAGGGCAAACTTAAAAATATAAACAAGTGATATTTAATATTAATAACAAGTGAAAAATAACCATTAGCACATGAGTTATGGTAGCGGAACCCTAAGGTATTGCCGAATTAGCAATACCGAATTGGGCAACATCATACAGGTGTGTATCGCGGTACCGCGGCCACCGCGATGCATTGGAACATGCAACTGGGACATCGGACCACTCGGATGGCCACCGAGGATCGCCGCCTTAGCCACCCCAGCAACACTCATGCTCACACTTCGAGAAGTCGTCACTAATTTAATATTAAGTTAATTTTAGTAATCTTGTATTCTTTTATAATTAAAGTTTTTATAAATCAAGTATATTTTTTGCATCTCCAGGGCTCGCTCCATTTATCTCATGAATACCGAAATACGTTGTGGGTAAAAGCCAATAATAGTAAATAAAATAGTAATAAAGGCAAAAACATTGAAGTAAAAATTACCCTAAATCTGAACAGTTATGGATATTTCTCACATCATAGTGGAGAACAAAATAGTGTACAAAGTACAAAACAATATATTTCATTATCAAAATAAAAAGTCTATGATAAAATAATAAAATCAAGCCAATTAAACGCCACACAGCTTCTCTAGTAACGAATCTAGTTAACAGAGAGTGTTCAAGCAAAAACGTCTGAATATTGCAATGGCAATGCGGTGCATTGGCCTTACTGCATTAAATTAATAATAATAATAAAAATTCTTTATAGTCAATACTTTACAGAAATACACCTTAAACTAGAAAATAAAAAAATACAGCAAATAGTGTTTTGACAATAGGCGGCCTTATCACTTTTAGTGATTTCTTACGGGCTCACATTAATTATCAAATTCTGTATGTAACTTCACTCGCATTAAAAACGTCTACCAAGTAACATCTGTTTATTTTATTTATTTATTGAGTACAACCACATCATACATAATCAAATATACACAAACAATTACTTTAGATAACAATTATCTATTATGCATGACAAAAACGGTGTACATAATTTAGGCCGAAAACATATTTTTAAGGCTTTATATAATAATAATTATTAATTAATTGAAAGGATGTTTTATTTTATTACGTCCTCAATTATTTTAAATAGATTTCAAAATACAAATCGTTAAACCAGCGCTTAAAATTGTTCACTTCGTCAGGATTTATCAAGGATCATACGTAATATCATACGTTAATTGTTGGAAATATAAAGAAATCACCGGAGGTCATAGAAGGTCGCCACGCGGTACGACGTGGTGTTAAGGAGATAGTGTGAAGGGTTACTTCTAAGGCCTCAATAAGGTTAATTATGTACGCAGTACCAGTACCAAAACAAAACAGAATTAACGAATATAATCCATAGCCATGGAAAATATTATGATTATTTTAAAAAATATTCAAGATGAGTTGAATGAACAAAAAGCAGATAAAGAATAATTTACGCGCTCTGGATTTGATCCTTTAATGCTAGGACCAAAAGTACAAATTTTATTCATAAAATTAATATAATTTTATAAATAACACGTAATAGTTGTATGTGCGAATGTTGTACATGCTGGCTAAAATACTATAAATTGTTTGAATGTCTTGTGTGTAAAGAAAGCTGTTAGTGTTTCGAAATAAATAAATAAATAAAATATTAAGCCAAAAAATGTCGTATCCTCAATTAGTCCAAACAATAGGGTATCGCGTACCAGCTCGCCTACCCCGGGCTCACATAACACCGATATTGCCAGCCGAAACTGATTACCACTAATCTAGAACTAATCTCGAACTAAAATCTTCGGTAACTCGCGTGGCCAAATTAATAATTCGGATTTTGTCGCCAACGTGAGGGACCATATTTGCAATGCTTTTTAATGTAATGTAATAATTCTTAATTTTAAATACAATTATGTGCATGTGGTGGCTACATTTGTCTCGATTGTTTTGCTTTATTATATTTTTATGTGGTGATTGTTAAATACAATTAATGTACGCCATGTTGGCGTCCCATAAACAAAACATAAAAAAGGCAACAATTGTACAATCAGCTGGGAAAGTAACAGAGTAAAAAATTACTGTACAACTGTACAATTCTAAAATAGAAAAAAAGTTCAGAATAACAAAGGGAAAATACGAAAATGTTAAAGAAAATCTAGAAAGCTGGCTTCAAAACAGTCATAATATGATACATGCAATTGCAATGTCTGGTCTGAACATTCTGAAAAAAAAAAATTTAAACGTGTAGTTCCCGTTCCCAGGGCAATACCAGAATTGAAAAATTGATGGTGCCTGGCTTTTGCATAGAGTAGTTTGGCCACATGGAAAAAAGGTCTCTGATATTTGTAACATTTACTAATATATTAATAAACATGACGGCGCCTCAGTGTTTTGAGAGTCAAGAAACGTCATAAGTGACATGACAGTAACAGTCTGAATAGTGAGGTCGGAAGTTTCTCGACTCTGACGCAACGCCGGGCTCTTTTGGTGCGTAGAATCAAACGGGACATAATCCATTTGCATCTCGCGAAGACAAGACGTGTTCGGTGGAGCGTCATTGCTGTATAATTGTGTAGAGATTAGTAATTGCAACAACGGCTATATTTCGCTGAAATAATCATCTGATTTCTAATAACCTTCAAACACGTGGTTTTAATTCTCCTCACCCGCCTACCCACGATCGCTCGGCAGTCGCAGATGGACCAGGAGAACAATGATAATGACCATGTGCCGTTAAACATTTTGTATCCAAAGTGGCGGTAATATTTGATGCCTATTTGAAGAAAACAATTGGAATCAAGTCCTACAAAAGACATCGTAGAAAATGAAAATGTGTCGCTGCAGATGTCGATATTTCTGAAGATAGTCTCGTGACCTTAACCCAAAAGACACTCGCCAAGTCCAATATTACTAATAAAAATCAATTTGCTGATTTGTCGAGTATCATTGACGTAATGTCGGTAAGAAGGCTGAATAAACGGAAGTTTGAGAATGACGAATCTGCGTCTGGATTGGAAAAATGTGAAGTTATTCGCCTGAATTTTCACGGGCCCTATGTTACAAATCACGTGCACATATATGGCATGAAGATAAGGGTGTTCCCATGTTTTCCCTGTTCACCAATGTTCCCGCTGTTGGAGGATTTTCCGATTATATAAATGAATATTTAGATTCTGGTAAACAAATAAAAGCACTTTACATTGATTGTAAAAAATCATTTGATACTCTAGACCAGGAGATTACAAGCCATGGATGATTGCGGAATTCGCGGACCCACAAACTGGTTCAAGAACTAACAGAAATATTTGTACGATTATCTCCGATGTGGCTGGAATAGAGACAGATGTCTATGTGACTAATGTCATCAATAAAAGTAGGGTTTTTATGTACGCTGATGATATGTGTCTGGTATATGCTCCTAATAATATAGCTGAGGTACAACAATGTATACAGGATGACCTTAAAAATGTTTGCAAATGGGCTTATGATAATGGTATAATATTGAACATTCCAAAAACTAAATGTATGCATATACACTCGCCATATAATCGGAATGCCAAATCTGAAACTAACGAGTCTCTAAAAATTATAGGAAATACCTATGATTGTCTGGATTGTCTTCGATTCTTACATATTCAAAAAAATGGATCAAAGAACCTGTATCAAAATTTTGTCATACGGAGAAGCCACCTTGGACCGAAGCACCGTTTATCGGTGGTACAAAATGTTTTTAGAAGGCCGAGACGATGTGAACGACGAAGAGCGTGCCGGACGCCCGAGCACTTTCAACAACTGACGAAAAAATTAATGACGTGGAGAAAATGGTATCAGCCAGAAACCAGCCTCGTCTCATCAAGGGAATGTCCTGAACCGAACGAGTTTATGAATTTTGAGAATATACAAGGTGTACTGAGGTTAAATAAACAGAGAAAAATTAACGAAACCATATTTTACTACTCATCATCATCTTGATTTAATGAAGATTTCTATACATCAACAGACCGAGCAAAAATCAATTACGATTGAAGCCTGTATATCTTACACTCAAAGCAAAGAAAGCTTACATCCTAATTTAATATCCCCTGGAATATTTTTAGTGGTTAAAGTCGCATCGATAAAGGTGATTGTGAAATCCTGGTAACTTTCTTGAGATGCGTAATAAATACTGAGGAGAACGTTTTAAAACCGATAACTAATGACAAAAAGCCCCAGCAGTGCTAGCGAAACTTCAACCTACTACGCCCTCCCCTTCAGCTGCTACTATGAAGGTGGACGATCAGTGAGGTTCAGATAACTTTTATTTCTCATCTATATAAATGATATTAGTAATGTGACGTGCAATAAAACCATTCTATTTGCTGATGACATTTCTATAATTTTAAACTGTGAATCTCAAAATTTAGACTTTAACAAATACAAATCTCTCGTTTAAAATATGATTAAAGAAATAACTAAATGGACGGAAAAAATAATATAAAAATTAATATATCTAAAACAAGTTTAATGACATTCTCAAACAAGACAGCTAACAGAATGCAACTAAAATACGGCAATGACGTCATTGGTGAAAAGGAGGAGACCGTTATTCTTGGAATAAAAATTGACAAATCACTTAAATGGACATCGCATAATGAGTACGTTTGTAACAAAATAAATAAATTTGAGTATGCATTGAGACGGTTAAGAAATATAACAGACTTAAGAACCGCACTAACTGCCTATCAAACATAAAAAATGCATTCGTGCGCTGTGTAGGGTCGGCCCACTTGAATCTTGTAAGCCCCTTTTTCTTCAACTTAAAATGTTGACTTTGCCGTGCCTTTATATTTATGGAATGTGCGTCTTCGTAAAGGAAAACATAAATTTATATAAAACCGTCTATGACATACATTCAGACAAATTTCGAAACACAAATATACTCGTGCGAGAAAGCACGCCGAAGACAGCGTTATATATGAAAAACTGCCATGCCATGTCAATAAAGATATATACTAACTGCCGGAAAATTCGAAAAGTATAGGAATAAAAAAATTTAAAACAGAGCTTTACGTGTGGTTGACTCAAACAAAACTCTTATTCAGTTAATGAATACTTACATTGATAGCTAATTTTAATAATTAAATTTGACATTACATAATTATTGACATAA
>JADANM010005620.1:3982515-3996213 GCA_026213755.1 Eurema hecabe
GTTTGTTTGTTTGTTTGTTTGTTTGTTTGAACGCGCTAATCTCAGGAACTACTGGTTCGAATTAAAAATTTTTTTTTATTAAATAGACGATTTATCGAGGAAGGCTTTAGGCAACATAACATCTCGCTGCGACTAATAGGAGCGAAGATATAATGGAAAACGTGGAAAAAACGGGAGAAATTATTCATACTTGACGGCTTCCAGTGCGTGCGCTGCGAAAACGGTTCAAGATACAAAAAAAATATGTATGAAAGAATTATTCCTCTTTAAAAGATCTAAAAAAAAGTCCGCGGCAGCATATGTCTATCTTTTAAGGTTAAGTCACAAGAATCGTTTTTATGGTAATCAAATTTGTTCGAAATTAACGCAATATTATAAGTTGTAGGCATCGCGTCGCGTCGCGTCGGGAACCTTCGGTAGCAGCGGCGCACGAGCGCTTCCTCGGCTATCTCCGCTGCGATCACTTCTCACTTGCTTCGACGGCAGACGCACGTCCGCTTGCCCGCCGACTATTGTGTATCGCTATTCGTAAAATATAGCTTGAACTTGACTTTAGTTTTAATTTGGACCCTGAACATTCGTGTAGCTACAATGTGTTATTGATTCAGAGTACTTCACTGTAAACAAAATTGTCTTTGACATCACTCAATTTCATTAAACGTAGAAGATATTAGCATTTTAAAATAACTCTAATATAATTCATGCGCTGTATGAACTACCATTGCATACCGCGCGCCGAGCGGTTCAGACGCGTGGTCGGCTCCCCTCTGATAGCTCTGAATAGTTGTATGCAGCGTTATTTGTTTTTGCTAATAATATCGTCGTAGATTAATAATTTTTAAATACTATTTTGTTTTGTTTTGAGGATTATTTTTTTTTATCTTTATTTTTTTTAAGGGCTTTTAGCTCTAAAGCCATGTCAGCCCCATCATCAAAAAATTACAATAATTACAAATTATTTATATATGTCTATTAAAAATCTAAATAAAAATTTTGCCTGGCTTGATGCCGGATATGCCAACACTGTGTTTTGAGGATAATATTTGGGTTCTTATATTTTCACGTGTAACAATACTTTATAAATATTTTATAGGATTTAATTTCCCGTTAAGCTATCTTTCGCCATTACAATTAATAAATCACAGGGGCAATCATTTAAACACGTAGGAATCGATTTACGACAAGACTGCTTTTCACACGCCAACTATATTTCGCGTTATAAAGATCGGGTTGTGTCCTTCTACCACAAGATAATAAAACAAAAAATATAATTTACGCAGAAGTACTTTAAAATAATTACGGTCTAAGACTAGCGGCCCGTCCCGGATTCGCACGGGTTGACATAATACTAAACTTATGATTAGTGATCTGAGTGACATTATGATATGATTTTTCATTTTCATTGCATTTTCAAGGTAGCTTTCTAATGAAAAAACAATTATTAAAATAGTCCAGTACTTTTTGAGTATATTCATTACATACAAAAACCCAAATCTTTTCTCTTTATAATATTAGTATAGATAATGACAGAAAGGTTTGCAAAATTAAATATGATGCTCAAAATAACTATTCCACGCGGACGAAGTCGCGGGCACAGCTAGTCAAAAATAAATGTGATTGGCTAGATTTAGTTAGTCACGGGCCTATAACATCTCATCTTTATTTGTTTGATTTTTTAACTAAAAAAGTGAATATTCGAAGATGAAAAAAAAAATCCCTCAAAATACCCCTAAAAATATAACACCCCTAAAAAAATCCCATTCGACTTTTTTAATCCCTAAATTTAGTTGGAAAACCCCTTAGTTGGTAACCCTGATCAAAAATCTATGACTAACTTATGAAGAATTAAACTTGTCAGCACTCGGTAAGACATTAGTTATTGTGGAATTAAGTGGGGATAATTTGTATAAGTCTACGTTATGTAGACGTTATTGGCTGAGAAATTCGTTATATAATGTTCAACAATAGTTTCTATCTATATTTTGCAATGATTGAACTTTCGTTATTTTGAGGTTGTTTGAAAAATATATTCGTAATATAAAGGTATATTTTACATAGACTCTCATGGGCAGCAGGGGATTTTGAAAATTTTGTTAAATCGAGGAATTCGTTATATTGAGGTTGCACTTTATATATATTGTGGTGGTTTTCAATGGGTTACAACGTTCGATTGCTTGGAGAGTGATGGTTTCAGCTCGAAATTAGTGTCACACTCAATATAAGTTTCTTCATGACAATTAAATGTAGAGAGCCACTCAGGCCCTTTCCACCATAAATTGTGTTCTTTAAGTTGCTGAACAGATATGCCACAACTAGCGCAGTCGGCGGGGTTTTCACTGGTTTTCACATATCTCCATTTTTCAGCTGGTATAATCTTGGTTATAGCTTTGACTCGGTTTGACACGAAGGGTTTCCATCTTGAGGGATCTCCCTGTATCCATCCTAAAACCGATGTTGAATCAATCCAACATATGGCTTGCACTTTCTTATGCTCCGAAAAACAATTGATATCCTTCAGCATAAGTGAAGTTAATAAACAAGCACACATCAACTCCATTCTAGGAATACATATATTGTTATTGATTAAACGCAATCTTGCTTAAGCTGCGACTATGTTTATATTGGTGACGTCTTTTTTGCTGATTTTGCAGTATATTACACATGCGTACGCTTTGGTCGACGCGTCGCAAAAGCCGTGCAATTCGATATTTTTGTTTTCTTCTATACCAAGCCATCTATATATTGTAATTTTTTAAATATTTATTTGGTATATTGATTTCTGGTATCATCTAGTAGTTTATCATCCCAATTTAATTTTGACATCCATACATTTTTAAATAATATTTTCATGGTGGTGCTTACTGGTGTTAACCACCCTAGGGGGTCAAAAAGCTTTGAAATGTCAGAGAGAAGCGCTCTCTTGGTTTATATCGCCTGTGATTCTATTTTTAACCGCCTACAAAAAAGGAGGAGGTTCTCAATTTGTCTGTATGTAGTATTTTTTTATTTTTTTATGTATGTTCACCGATAACTTCGTCGTTTATGAACCGATTTTGATGATTCTTTTTTTGTTAGAAAGAAGATGTCTCCGAGGTGGTCCCATTTTAAGGAAGTCAGGATCTGATGATGGGAAACCAGAGAAATCGACGGGAACTTTCAAAAATTGTATGGGCACAGAAGGATTGATTTCAATATTCTGAAACGCTCTGTTGACGTCGATTTTGCTATGTATTATTTTACCTGCTAAGCCGTGCGTGAAGTGTTGAATCCTTGGGATGGGGTATGGAATATCACCATTCTTCTTGGGCACTACATGGAGAGGGCTGACTCAGTCACTTTTGGATGGCCTGCAGATACCGACTTCCTGCATATGCTTAAATTCTTGTCTTACCTCTTCGTAACGGTTGGCAGGCAGGGGTCGAGCTCTGGCGTGGACTGGGGCGCCTGTAGTTTCTATGTGGTGATAAAAGTTATGCCTAGGACTCTCTTAAATATCGGAACAAGGGCTCTTAATATCGAATGTACTTATAACCGAATCGTTATGATTGACCAAAGGTCCCTTTACATGAGGGTTTGTAACTTTATCAATCATTTTTTTTGCGCTAATGTCTACTTCAATTCTAATCTAAAGTGATTTAAAAAATCAGCTCCAATAATGGGTTGGCTTACATTTGCAATAACAAAATTCCATTTATAGGCTCTTCTTAAATTAAGATTTAACTCTAAAGTTACTATACCAAACGTTTGAATTTCCGACCCGTTGGCGGCAAATAATTTATATTCTACATTATTACGGCGATCACGTACACTGACTTTAGAGACTGGAACCACTGAGATATTGGCATCAATTAAAAACCGAAGTTCATTCTTAGAGTCATATACACAGAGACGATTGTTTTCTATAGCGGCGATATTGTCTCTTGTCTCTTCAGAGCTCGCCTCAACTAGTTTCCCGGAAGCGCCTTACGGAAAAAATTAAATGGCTACTAATGAAAGTAGCACAACCAGTCAGGGCTTTCTGGGAAGCCGAATAACCCCTATTTCCTCATCTACCTCGTGATGTTGACCTTCCTCTGTAAATGTTCTGTTGCCTCCTGCGAAGTTCTTCCCGCAGTGCTGCCACCTCCATTATGAGCTTACTCATTTGTATATGTAGTTCACTACTAGGCGGCATCTGGGCTCTACATGCAGATGCGGCAGATATTTTTAAAGTAGCCAGATCTGCTCCTTCGCTTTTTGTTGTAGTCATCGATGGCGGGTTCATCATTATGACAAATAATTATTAAGTTCAAAGCACGCACAAAAAAACACTTATTGTTCACGTAAACGCGGGCACCAGTTTAGGTTTGTTGCACTGTGGATTAAGGAGAAACCACAATACTGTATACTGTATACTTATTTATTATAAAGTATAGTACAACGCGAACTACGTAATATACTTATTTATAACTAGCTGTGCCAGCGACTTCGTCCGCGTAGAAAAGTGACTTTGTTTAAATTGCCATAACTTTTTTATTTATCACCCGATTTACATGAATTAAAGACTAAATGTTAAGTTAAGCTTACCACAATGCATCATTGAAAACCCCATCTAGATAGGTTAAGCCGTTTCTGAGATTACTTATTGAAAAACTTATGAACGCGCTAGTCGCCCATTCATCAGATCCTTAAATTGGGACTACCTCAGAAGTGTATTCTATACAACAAAAAAAAAGTTTGAAATCGGTCTATAATTGACGAGAATATCGTTAATATACATAAAAAAATATTATACATACAGAGGTATTGAGATTTTTGAAGTCGGTTAAAATAGCAATGATACACACAAATTCAAGGAACTTATAAAAGTTGTTGTTTTTTGTGATGTACAGTCATAACCTTTTATTTGATACCCCACTTGAGCATATTTGTAGACTTTCGGTTTTTCTTCCCCACTTTAACCCCACATAAATTTTTAAAGGCTCTTTCGATTTTCATCAAACATGTCTCAGAACACTCGCCCATAAAACACCTGTAATACAAAAAAAACTAAATTGAAATCGATTCATTGGATCGGGAGCTATGATGCCACAGACAGACAGACACGTCAAACTTAAGACATTCCTGTTTTTACGTCGGGGGTTAAAAAATATAGATTAATCTTACAACTAGCGCCATCTAGGGAAAATATTGTAAATTGCTGATTAACTGTGTGTAAAACTCAAGCCGTTCGTGAAGAATATTAAATTTTAATATAGCAGATTCTTACAACTAGCGCCATCTAGTTGGTTAGTTATTTTGATAATCGAGTAACTGTGTTAATCTCCTTTTATTTTAATACTGCGCCATCTAGTCCCACGCTTAGCAGAACGAGCAGGAACTTTAGGTGGCAGCACTACAACAACAGAATATACTATGCGGACAATAAAATAAACTTATCAGACTTGTCATCGTGCTGTATCCAATGTAAACAAAAATTAAAATTATTTTCAAAATGATTATAATTACAAAATATGGGATTAGACCAAATAATGATTGACATCGTGGTCAAAATATATTAAAAGGTCGAAAGCTCTTTGAGGCCGGCCACTTGTTAAATGTGAAAGAGAAAAATGATAGTGATAATTGGCAACTGGATAATTTGTTTACATACAAAAATCGTTTAACTACAAAACTTAATTATTGGGTCGATGTGTAGCTGTGGTATTGAAAGCACGTGTTGCTTATTGCTACAATCAAATATGGACCCTTAAAATTATTTTATCTACAACTATAGTAAGCGTCAACTTCCTTTAGCGTTGAACGAAACCTGCGCAGAAGTCAAAAATAAGGTATCGACTGGAAGAGACGCGACGCGCGGGACGCGTGAGCGTCGGGTGCGCGAGCGGTGATTGGTTCCCCACTCGTGTTGTGTTTCTCGGGCCAATACGACGCTCCGCTTGCTTCTCAAGTAGAGTCACGTTCAGAAAGATTTGAATTACGTTAATTTAAGTTTTGTTGATTTTTTTTTGTTTTGTTTTACCTTAGTTTTGTTAAACCTTGATTGTTAATTTTCTTGTTTCTGTTTTGTAACGTTATAGTCGATTGTTCAGTGTTTGTTTCTCTTTTGTTATAAATTTTATTGTGTTGTTACGTTTTCTCTTTTTTTTATTTATTTATTTATAACCCTTTATTACAACAAAGGAATATTAACAATTAGACAGATAAAAGAAATTTACATGTCAGAGGCGGCCTTATCACTTGAAGTGATTTCTTCCAGGTAACCCAGAAATAGAACATTAGTAATACAAGAGAATGGAAGGGTAGGTGACAAGTGTAGATTTAATTAAAAATGAATGAATAACAACAATTATAAATGAATACACATAATAAAATAGTATACATATATTAAATAAATACACCTACATATATATAGATATACATAATATACATAAATACAATAACAGTTTATAATTCCGAGCCATATGCCAACCTTAAATAATAATTAAGAAGATGTTTTTTAAACGTGGTTAAAGTAGGAGATTTTCTAATTTCAATAGGTAAGCAGTTCCATAGTTTGATTGCGGTTACGGTGAAAGAGTGAGCATAGTACTTCGTGTGATGAGGAGGTATTCGCAAAACAAGTTTTTCATCAGATCGTGAGGAGTAGTTTTCACAGTGCAGAAATGAGAAGTTGGTTTTAAGGTGTGTGAGAAGGGTGTTTTAGGATTGAAAAGGATTTGGTATAAGACATGAAGAAAATGAGAATTGCGGCGGAAACGGATAGGGAGCCACATAAGTTTTTTGCGATAGAAGGAGACGTGGTCATACTTTCTTAAACCAAATACAAACCTTATGCACATATTTTGGAACCGTTCTAGCTTTTCCAACTGCTCGAAAGTTAAATCAGGGAAGGCGGAGTCAGCATAGTCTAAAATAGAGAGTAAAAGGGAATGAGCGAGAGATATCTTTGTCGGAATGGGTAGGAGATTGCGGAGGCGGCGAAGTGAACCAGCCGAGGCGTACAATTTACGGCTCAATTTCTGCAAATGGTTGGACCAAGAGAGAGTTTGGTCAATCGTGACGCCTAGGTTTTTCACCTCCTTGCTAAAGTCAATCTTAACTCCACTGACAAGAACAGTGGGTAAAGCACCCCAGTCAATTTCAGATAACAAGTACTGACTACCGATAACGATAACTTGACTTTTAGACGGATTAATTTGGAGTCCATGTTGTTTATTCTTTTGTGTAAAATATAAAGTTATTTTTTTATTATTACTATTATTTACGATTTTTAAAAATCGAAAATGCATCATCTCCATTGCTAAACACGATAATATCATGGATGGCGTGCATCAACTAACCGATACAGACGATTAAATTTGCAGTCAAATAAATTATAAAATTATGAACTTGTTGTTGAGTTGAAGGTGGTGAGGGCGTCCCATACAAATAAAACTAATATTCTTGTTTACTGTTTGTTGCTCACAACTTTACGATAGGGACGCTTAACTTCAACTAACTTATTTTATACAATTTGCCGGGACACACATATCTACATTGCCGATTCGGCGAATTGCAAATGTGTGTGTCCCTACACTATTCCCCCCCTTTTACAAAAAAAATTGACGCTGTAACATAACAATATAACTCCCAAGTATACACAACAACAATACATAATTCACACAGTTTCATAGGTAATACGGTCACTACACTCAATCCACAAAAGAACACGACACTAAACGTATCCCGGTGATGGCTGAGGGGCTTGGCTATTAGGCTGCGCTCGATCCTGGCTGGCCTTATAGTCCAAGAGCTACTGAACCCTGGGAGTAACGGTTGTCCTGTAAGGCTAGAAATTTGTATACTTATGATTTAAAGCATGCTAAGGGCAATAGCCATGACCTGGCAGGCGCCAACCCTGCACGTCATCAGCCAATTTATTTTTGAAACTGTCAAAAAATATTAACTTTTAAACTTGTTCCTGTAAGTTTCAAAATTTAATAGGTTGAAGTTTATTTATAGTAGATCTTAAAAAAAAATTGACAGGCGATTACGATGAGCATAAGTATATGACAGGCGTATTCAAATGTGCACGGTTGATGAAGAAAAATAAATTTTGTCCTGTATGGTTAAAACTTTTATGGGTTCTTTATTAAACGCTTCAGAATGAATATGTGCAATGCCAGGCGGTTTGGAGCAGCACATGACCTTGCCAGGCGATGGTAAAGCTGCTAAGGGCGAGTAAGAAATGTTACATGATAACGCTATATCACGGAAATGGCAATACTTATGGAAAAATGTGTAGATACCTTTTTTGTAGAGAATTGGATGATCTACAATTTTTGTAAGAACTATTTTTGCTGTAAAACTCACCGTTTAACTGGAAAACGCGAAAAACCCTTTTTGCGAACTTTCTCCATCAATATAATTTTTTTCAAAAGGGGGATTTATGGAAACTTTTCACAATTTGTTTATAATAGTATTCTGAACATTCATAGCAATTTGAAGCTCCAGCTTAACTGTGTACCAAACTTCATTACAATCGGTTCAGTAGTTTTGGCGTGAAAGACAGACAGAGACATTTTCACATTTATATTATAATTATTAGTATGAATAAATATCGACGCCCCCCGCGAATAATCCGGTAATCGTAAAAGTGTAAATGTTCAGGAAAAATAAAAAACCATTTTTCTTTAATAACTCCAATAAACAACAAGTATCAGAGACTTTTTATATCGCATATGAAAGCTAATTTTTTCAGCTACCTGGTTATTTCAATAAAATTTAAGTAGTTCCAAGGGTTTAGTTATAGTTTAACTGGATGCATTTTACTATATTAGTGTAGGTGAAGCTCTGGTCAGTAATGTCACTTACGATGTTGTTCGTGTAAATTTATATTTTTGACGGCGACAGTAACGTCTTGTTGCGATATTATTCGTGTTATTTGTTTTGTATACTGCACATTTGTAAAAAGCTATTATTGGATTATTCGATTGTATGACAGTGACGTACATTTTATAGTTATGACTATTACTGTTTATTCGAATAGTTTACTTAGGTATTATTTGATGATTATTATGCTATACATTTTATGAAATAGAGGACATTCAGTAAATGAAACAACTTTAGTTAGTTTTATAAAACACGATAGTTATTAATATCACAAAAAATACACATTGCACTGAAATTACGACTATTATATAGGATTACACAATCATGAAAATTATAATAAAGCTCCATTACAATTAAAAATCTTAATCGGAATCCTCGTCCTGACCTGTTTCAGTATCACAAAAGCTTAAGTTCCTATAAAATGATTGATAATGTTGTGGAATTGCTTGGGAGTCACACAGGCTTAAGAGATCATTATACAAAGCTTTCTTAATAGGGAGTGGCTTGTCGTATGCCGGCTTTAATTTAATACTTTCAAGTGTCGTGGACACCTGTTTTTGCCGACGCTGTCTACTTCTGCATGCATCGTAATCCAATTCAATATAATCCTGATCAAAATCATATTTGAAAAGAAAACAGTTAGGTTTAGTATATGACACAGTAACCTCCATCACATCGGCCCATCGTACTTTTTCTCCTGTCTTATCTTGAAGCCATCTTTTGGGTTCAACAAGTTCTTTTATATTGAGGATTTCGGACTGCTGCATTTCTTTTAAGATATATTTGTTTCCGGAGACTTTAGCGTTCATGATGATACTATATATTTGATCCGGTGTGTACAAAACTTTGTGTTTCAGAGCTCTTTCAATACAGGCGTGCATAGAGTCGCCTTCATTTTGACTATGCCCACCAACAAAAAACCGATGGGTAATGTCAATTTGCAAAGTCATTGCAAGGTGAAGATATAATGCAAAAATGTACCTGTTTTTATTTTGGCCATAACAAC
The DNA here is from genome assembly GCA_026213755.1 of Eurema hecabe. NCBI lineage: Eukaryota > Metazoa > Arthropoda > Insecta > Lepidoptera > Pieridae > Terias > Terias hecabe. The sequence goes on from JADANM010005620.1 coordinate 3,992,375, forward strand.
CATCAGAGTAAAATATAAATTTGCGGATACCCTTTTCGTATACGGTCTTGACAAATTGAAACAAGCAACTTCCTATTTCGATGCACCCTTTTTTTCCGATTTGAGCTTGCCAAACATAACAGAACCCTAGCTTGTTTAAAGCGTCGAAAACTGTAAAATTATAAATCGGGTATTTACGTTTGTAGTGGAAAATTGACACTTCAGACTGTGGTACATTCAAAACTTTTTCTAAATCGAAAATGGCCACAACAGTGTCATCTTTATTTAGTGTTTCTTTTTCTTCTTTCTTAATTTCACGAACTCTTTCTTTCATACTCAAATGTTTCCTGTAATTTTCTTCTAAAGACACCTTTTCAATGGAGTCAGCGTGCTGATATTGTGAACATAAAGTACACTGATCCTTTTTAGGCTTAAAAAAGGATAAGTTGTAATTAGTATTAAACACTCTTTCATATTGTCGTTTTGAAGCCATCTCAACAGTATCGGGATAGCTTTGATTTGCAAACCATGACTTATAAAGTCGGTACATTTTTGAAATATTCAGAGACTCAGATAAATATTCTCGTTTAGATTCTTTTCTAGTGTAATGCGATTCTACCTTAGGAAATAAATCAATATGATTTCTGATACTGTCTTCTGTATCTATCTTCATTTGATGTGGTCTATTGTGATGCCTGCCTCGTTTATCTATCAAACTCTCATCTCTTTTATTTTTTTCTAACGCCGTGTAAATTATTTGCTCAGTAATAGAAAGTGTATTTAAAAAAAATACTTTGCATACTTGGATATCTTCATTTTTGAGGGGAAAATAATATTTTAATGTTTGAGATCGTTTACTTTTTCTATTGACGGTTACCTTTTTAACATGATTGGATGTAACATGACGTGTAATGTATTGCCATTGAAATTCTCGATTGGCAAGTTTATAAAAATTAGTATGTAGGGCTAACCTGTCTTCTGTATTAAATTTCAACCAGCAACCTTTTTTACAAGCACAATTACTTAAAATAGTCTTTTTGTCGTGATGTTTTTTATTACGAGCACCTTCATATGCTTGGCCTGAATTTTTAAGTCTCTTGTTCTTATTGTCTCTCCATTCACTTGGGTCTCCTTTACGTTTTCTACTCAGCTTTTTTGGTTGGATTTGATATTGATTTTCAAATTCAGATTCTCGGTTCGTAAGTTCATTGACAGCAGGCTGTTCTACAGGGATAACTTGTATGGGTGTTCCAGGTTGGTTAAGTTTGTCAGATTCCTCGTCAACAGAATTCAGAGTTGGTTGACTAATTAAATCCAAAGGATCTAATTTCCTACTATTGTTGATGTCCTGTTCTATCAAATGGTTTATGGTCTTTGAATTTTTATCGTTGTTTTTCTCTTTATTGTAGCTTATTATACTTTTCAACTTTGTGTCTATTTCACAGTCATTCATTAAACTATTTTCTGCATTAAGTCGTTTATTTTGATTTTCATCTGATAAATTGTTAATATATTCTATAGCTTTATCAACAGTACTACAGTCAATGTCAGGTGATTCTGGTTGAATTGTTACTTCAATTTTGTACTCTTTCTGCAAAACATAGTTCGTTTTTCCATTGTTTACTGTGGTTTCCTGTTCTCTTTGCATAAATTCTGAGTTAGTTATATTACAATCAGAGCTAGTAGGTTTAATTGGTGTTAGTGTTTTGTCTAGGTCGTCACTTGTTGACTGAAGGGTTATATCAGCAGGATTAGGTAAAGGTAATTGTCTGTGTTCATTCACTGGTGTAAGCGTAATATCTAGAAGTTTTAAAGGTGACGTATTATCTTGCTTTTTTGGAGAATTAAAAAAGTTAGTTTTATAAATGACAGTAGGAGACGCCACGAAAGCAGTTTCACCCAGCATTAGAGATAAATTCGAAACCGTAGATGGAGATCGCGCGATGTTTTCAATACAGAGCAAATTATCTATAACTAGCGAATCACCTCCGAGACTAGAAGTCTCATTTTCTTGCAAATTTGTGGTACTAGATGAAATTTTAATAATATCCGTATCTTGCAAATCAGTAACGAGGCTCGAACTACTTCGACTGTCAGGTAATTGACGCTCTGGACTTGGAATATATTCAGAACAATCAGGAGAGAAATCCTCTGTGTCATTCTCGTCGTCAAAGTATTTTATATTTGATGGTTCTACAACGATAAAAAAATTGTTTTAAAATAAATCATATTAAAATATTTAAGAAGCTAATACTAAAAACGATTAAGTAGGTAAGTACTTAATGATGAAAATGACAATTAATATTAGGGAACATACCTCTCAACTTGTACACGTTTGGTTTAACATCAGCTGTAGATGATTCTGAGCCTGATTGAATAGAATCTGAAATTATGAAATTATTAAAATTTCGTTAGATTAAATGAACACATTTTCGTAGCTATTATCTGTATACATTACTTCTACTTCTTGAATTCAATGCATTTTCCTACGACAGTTTATTGTAATATTTTAACTACAATAATAAATTCGTTCGAACTATTATGTATTATAATATTTTAATAGATAAAAAATGCCAGCATTAATTTGAGTACCACCACTATTACACTAGTTATGTTTTACATTTTTTATGCAATACACATAGGTTTTGATTATTTTATATACATGACATAACTAACAATTTAATTAACACTCATACCGAAAAAAATAAGTAGGTAAGAAATAACTATTACCCTTTTCTGTAGTCACAGTACATAAAAACACTCACCTTTTCTGCTAAGATCTGCTTGTTCCTTGACAAAGTTGAACAATAATTTTCTTCTGGACGTACTATATGGTTTTAACTGACGCGGCAACATAATTATTACAATATTGTCATATAATATTCACTTCCAAAGGTATAGGTTAGTAAAAAAAGTATTTAAACACAAATTCACTTTAAAACAATCAGATAATTACTTGCACTACATTTCACTCGAAAGGACTCTTTATGACTAATATTATGTAAACAAACATTATAGGACAGCCGAGCGAAGTGGGCGGAGCAATAGCTCTTGCCGTTGCAATAGATATAACCGAAGACGGTACATGTCCGTACAGGTTAAAAAACGAGCGCGGTTGTTTGGTATTAATCATTTACGTTTAAATGATATATTATAACTTACACGAATAATATCGTAATATCAATTACAAAAGGGTTGTGTAAGGAGCCACTCGATAATTAATGTAGCTGGAAATCGTTTTCTTCATAAAATCCCGAATAAGTCTGTACTAACACTTACTTAAATAAGGTAGAAAACTATTTACCCGAATAATATCGTAACAATGTTTACTGTCAAATCATATTGATATTTTTTTACGTAAAGATCTAAAACCATATTGTTCGCTTATAATATATTTTAAAGATTTTTAATGGAATATACGCGTAGCTTTTTATATCTCCTTAAATAAAGATGAAAAAAATCTGAAAAAAATTCACATGGTTTTTTTTAACTTCTAGATGCCGAAAAACGCATAACATGAAAAACCCCGTAATAGGTCATTACCGGATTATTCGCGGGGGGCGTCGATATGTTCCTTCAATGTTAAGTTTCTCATTAATAACAACAACATGACAATAATAACAGCTTTAATTAATTCTTTAATATTTTTAGTAATCTATGTTTGTAGGTAGATAAATATGTATGTTTTTGTATATTACATTGTTTCTTTGAATCCTTAACGAAATAATATGGCATCTTCCGATATGATAACATTATACATTTTGTGTTGAAATCGTTATACCGTTACCATACGTTAATATTAATTTTTGTTGAAATTTTTAATTGTAGACAATCAATGTAAAGTTTCTTATTTCTTTTCT
>JADANM010005620.1:4014348-4037227 GCA_026213755.1 Eurema hecabe
AGTAAAGGATAATTAAAATCAGATACTAAATTGACTGTACTAATTTAGGTGTTGGTATATCACAAAGAATCTTTATACAACTAGGGTAAATATAGTAACTTTTAAATCATCATGGTATTACAAAACATTTAACACCGGTTCGGAAGGCAGTTTCTATAGAGAATAACCAGCAAGAGACTCTGATAGTTTAGTTATTTAAAATAAGAACATACAATTGTAAAATATATAAACAAAAACTTGACTATTATAATATTAATCATGAAAAAGGTCACCATACTGCGACCATTGAGAAATATCACTCAAAGGGTCTTCCATATCTTCCATCTATATCCATATATTCAATATATTCAATGTATAATACACCTTTTTAATAAGATATTTTTTTACAAGGCTTAGACTGTAACACAGTTTTAAACTAAACCAGTTAAGTGCATTACAACTAGGAGTGTACATCTTTTTAAACGGCAACCCACACCAGGTTAATATTTGTTTGTTTATAGAACAATTGAATACTTATTTAAGTTTATTTAACTTAAAATTTTTATTTATCCAATTTTGAAATTGACTTAATTAGTGTATTAGCCAGCAGTTTAACATTTATGCATATAACACATAAAGCATAATCTTGAATTAAACTACCAGATAAAACAAACCGCATAAAAATTGATAGCATAGTTTTAAAGCTGCTTGTCTAACTCAAACTTGTTTTTTTTTTTTTTTTATTTATTTAAAAAATATTTTTGAACAATAAAAATTATAAAAAATAAATACTTTAATCACTTACTAGACATACAGACTTGTACACAACTATTATCAATATTGTATTTTTTTTTAATTTTACTAATAGAAAATAAATATAAATAAATAAACATTTTCAGGACATTTATACACAGCGAAGCTTGTGTTATGGCAACTGGGTAACGGAATAAATTACATGTACATACTTTATCTTTTATAAATACATACATACAATACATAGCAACACCCGGACACCAGAAAAATACAAATGTAAATCACAAATATTATTTTCAGGTGTGGGAATCAAACCCACGACCCTTCACGTAATAGAACTATACTATAGAATTCTTAACCCTAAAATGGTTATAATAGAACTATTTCAATTAGAGCCTTAATTCTTACAAAAAACATAAAATAATACAGTTTAAAATAGTTCTGGAATGTTATAATGGTGTGGTAGTGGTTTTGACTTATAACCAATATTTATGACACTAAATAATTTATTATTAATAAAAAGTTGCATGGTCAGTATCACGATTTCGTTAAACGTTTTTTGAAAATTCTTTAAGTAGATAGAAGGTACTGGTAGTCACTAGTCGTAAGGATAGTTTATACTTTATAATGGAATACAATATCATGTCCCATTTATGTTTTAAATATGGAATCTGGTTAAATATAGACAAATAACAAAATCACGGGCTAATGCTTAGTAAACAAATAACTTACCTTAACATGTTCACCTAAAATTTTAGTATAAATATTTAAAAACTCCTCAATGGACGTGAGTTGTCTCTCTGTTGATAAGCAGCCTTCGCAAAACACAATCGGCTTGATAAAATTTGACATCTTAACTTTTTTAATTTACAAATTACAGAAGTATCTAGGTAGTTTTTAAAGTTTAACAGTCTGTATAGAAACTGTAATATTAAACGGAACTAGCTCCCTGACTATGCGATGGCGGATGGACTATAAAACGTCAAAACGATGAACGTCAAATTTAAGTTTTTTTTTCAATCTCGACTAAAATCAAACTATTGACAAAATTCAATATTATGCATCGTATTTCTTTTAAATTTTTCTCTTCACTATGGATACAAAGTCCTTCGATCGCAATCTATACTATAATAATATAATATAATATCATAAAGAAGTAAAGTTTGTGTTTGTTAAATTATAAGGGCCTAGGTATCAATATATAGTGTATCATCTATGGCCTAGGGGTAATCTCGGCATCGAGTGAACCTATACCTAGGTAGGTATTATACCTACATAGGCTACATAAATTAAGGATTGTAAACATTATGCCCAGCGTATAGTATATAACCTTTTTAAATTTTTATATATTTTAAACGTAAACAACGCCTATGCAAGTGATATATTTTATATAATCTGTATATTATTGTAAATGTCAATTTTCGTTTTTTTAGTTTCACTTGTTTAAAGTGGTCTTATTTGTCTACAAGTTACAACTACCTACATAATATTATACATACATTGTCAAGAGACAAGAGGTCTATGTTGTGTTGTTTCAATGTTTGTCGAATGTCTATCGCATTTTGTAATTAAAAGCTATGAAAGCTTATTTTCTCTATAACAGCTTTTCAAACACAGATTAATAAGCTTGTTTTAAGATTTCACTTTAAAAAAATAACTTAGTTCAATGTTTTATCTCCTTTAGCTTTTTTAAACGATGTGAGCTAGTCAAGCAATATTTTCATTATTGTGATTTGATGTTTCGATAAAATATTTATTTTTATGTATAAGTGCTCAAAATGGATAACATAAGTGATATTAAAGTTCGTGAAAGAATATGTAGTGGGTGCCTAAGTTTGGATCGGAAAACATTTGTTATAGAAAAACCGAATTTATTCGTTATGTTATTAACGAAACAACTTGGATATCCAGTAACTGTAAGTAAATATTTGATGTTTAATTATAGGGTAGGTAACACATAAAACTTTCGCAATTATCTTCTGTCTTTTTTCTTCAATTGAAACAGCATAATCTTTATATTAATTTACTATTATTGAAATCTAGCTGGAATCTAACAATTCATCACTGTACCTATGCTGCCTGAAACATTACACCCTACACTTACCATGTTTTGGCTAATAATTATCCTTGTAATTCCAGAAATCAGCTGCTATCATTTATCATTTTAAAAACATAAGTTTTAAGTATTTTTACCATATATCTATATGTGTAGAGAATGCAGGCATCTTATATGTTAAAAGAGTTTTGTAACTCACTGCACTAATAGAATTAATATAAAAAAAATATATAAATATACCAATACTAATTACCGATGGTTGCTTGGGTTCCTCATGGAACTAGGGCCAGTAAAAGGTCATGGAACTAGTTCCAATAAAGTTGGCAATAAAAGGGCCACCAATCCATACGCAAAAGAGGCGCACACAGATGTTGAGTTGCGGACACGAGCCCATGTATACTTACTTACCGCTGCTATAGTAATTTTAACTGACTCCTTGTGGCGGTGTTTTTCACAAACCTTTGTGCTTGGCGTCAACATAAATGTCGTCCTTACATTTTGCATCCATTCGGGCACTATACGCAATACTCAAATTTATATAGTGCCCGTTGGCATCATCTGCATGGACACTTAAGTTCAGAAATGCATTGTCATGTGCAGTGCAGTGTGCTTGCAGCGTTGTCGTGTAAGGAAGATTAGTTGACTTGTGTGTGTGTGACTATGTGTGTGTGTGAGTGAAAGTGAGCTTTACTATTCTTCATAGCAAAAGTAGTTGCTAACCATTATTAAACCCTATTTGCCCAAAAACAAATAAAAAAATCTTAATATTTGATGCTTAATTTTTCAGGACTCAAAATATCTAAACATTATCCGACTGTGCTGGGAATGCCAAGCTATATTGAAGAAGATATCGCAATTCCAGCAAAAAATAACAAAATCTCATTATCTTTTGGAGCAGGCCTTTCAAATGGGACAGGTATGTTGCTTTATTTTAAAATTAAAGACTCTAAAAAATAATTAATCTGTGAGCCCGGTGACGGCAGGATGGAAGGACACTGGAACCTATCTAACAACGCTTAAAAATGTCAAATGAATGAATCAAGTATTAAAATATTTTAATCTATTTTTTTGAAGTCGATTATAAAACAAGCTTTTTAAGTATTTTTGTTAGTTGTACTATGGGCATATTCCAATACATCGTCAGATCAGCTCTGTGATACCATTTTTGTATTGTTGCAAAGCTAATCTACCAAATTTCAGCTCAATAGGTTGACAAGAACCGAAGTTTCTTTGTTTAATTTCCAAACTTATCATCAGCAATCTTCTTAGTTGTCCGGCATCACAAAAAGAAACTAATAATAATACTTCAGGACACTTATTTAACACAGCGCCATCTAGTCTCACGCTAAGCAGAGCTTGTGTTATGGCTACTAGATAACGGATGAAAAACAAATACATACTTTTCTTTTATAAATACATACATTGCGCGAAGGGTCGTGGGCTCGATCCCCACACCGGAAAAATATATTTGTAATTTACATTTGTATTTTTCTGGGGCCTGGGTGTTGCTATGTATTTTATGTATGTATTTACAAAAGAAAAGTATTTATATGTAATTTATTCCGTTATCTAGTTGTCATAACACAAGCTTCTGCTTAGGTTGGAACTAGATGGCGCTGTGTATAAATGTCCTGAAAATATTCATTTATTATTTATATATAATAATACATAGCAATGCCCAAACCTCAATAAACTTACTATTTTTTTCAGTGTGGGGATTGAACTCGCGACCATTCGCTTAGAAGGCAGTTGTGCTACCACTGCGCCAATCAGTCTATAAAAATATAACAAGTACAGAAAAACAACATTATACATGGTCATTTATTATATTAATGTATCAAATGTTTCAGATACATCCAGATGCATCAACACTCTCGACGCTCAAAGTGACACACAACACTGATTACACCTACACCATAGATTATGAAGAGGAATTACGTAAGAAAGAGATGGAAGACCATATAAAGCAGAATCTCACAGTCAAGAGCGAGACGGACGATGACAATGACATGTCATATGATTATGATGAAAAAGAAGCAGCAACGAAACGCAAGTGTGTCGGCAAGTATGAGAGAAAAGCTACAATATTGACCAATGAGCTCGATTTGAGTAACCTTGAGAGTTATTTTGAGAGGGTTGTTATGAGTAATGTTGAGATAGAGAAGGTGCTGAACAGAGAAAGAGAACATAAGAGGGATAAGAGTAATTATCGGCTGGTGTGCAGCTATTGTAAGGTAAAATTCAAGAGGGCTACCGATTTGAGGAGACATGTTGATTCTACGCACTGCCAGGTTGGTTTTATTTATATTAGAAACTTCATTCTGCATTAATACACGTATTATACACCTTAACCTTGCTTTTGAATCACTCTTTGTTTTTCCATTAAAATCTGCCATCGATTTGCAACTATTTTCAGATGACCGCTTGGCGCAGTGGTAGCACAACTGCTTCCTGCGCGAAGGGTCGTGGGTTCGATCCCCACACCGAAAAAATATATTTGTAATTTGCATTTGTACTTTTCTGGGGTCTGGTTGTTGCTATGTATTGTATGTATGTACTTACAAAAGAAAAGTATGTATATGTAATTTATTACGTTATATACTTGCCATAACACAAGCTTCTGCTTAGCTTGGAACTAGATGGCGCTGTGTATAAATGTCTTGAAATATTATTATTCTTATTATCTTGTCATTCTAATCGGGTTTTCGAGTGGTACATAGCGGGTGCATAGCGCTATCATTGCAAGTCTATAGTGACATGGCTATATCCTATGTTATAAGTTGTTTATGTGCCATCTTTTAAGGCGTCTCTTGTCTTCTCCTTTGTTCAACAAATTTCTTGCCAGTTCATTTAAAGTTTGAACTTCACTCTGATAAAGAAAACAGTATGATAATTGGTTGTGTTGTTTTAAAGTTTTAAGTGTACATTGACAGATGTATGTAATGATTTAAAATTGTCAGCCCTTTGTTTCGCAGGGGTTTTTCAAATTTGCTTTTGATATTATCTAAGATATAAGTTAATTTCTCTCTTGCTCTTCTCTCAAGGTGCATGATCTTTGATCATATTTTAGCAGCTAAATTGAAGTTTTGAAGATAAAAACCCTTGGAATTATATTTCTTAACACATGTGGGATGGTGACCTTTTTCATGTATAAATATTACAATAGTCATTGGGTATATTAACAATTGTGTGTTCTTATTTTAAAAAGAGCGACTATCAGAGTTTCTTGCCGGTTTTTCTCTGTAGAAAATGCCTTCCGAACCCGTTGTAAATGTTTTGTAAAACCATGAGGATTCAAAAGTATTACTAAATGTAGCCTAGTTGAATAATGATACTTTTGACTTTAACTTTGTCTTTATAGATAAATACATTTTCACATAAATAAAATAGTATATTTAAGCAAAATATGTGTATAAAAATTATACTACTACAGTGAGTCCTTAATATGGATTCATTAATTTTTTATTGATTATAAAGTACTATAATTTCTCTAAATCAAAACAACAAAATCCAGTTCGTTAACCACCAGTCAGTAAATAAACTCTTGTCAGCTGTATATATAAATATGTAATAATAAAAACATATAAACAATTCCAGAAAATAACACCAGTACATTGCAGCGAATGTAAGGAGGCTTTCGAAACTCAAGCTGAACTAAACCAGCATTGGACTTCACACAACATTCTATATAAATGTACCTTCTGCAAGGAATATTTCCGGTCAAATGAAATGAGCGGACACTTGAATGGAATACACACCCGGGTGTACGTGTGTAAAATGTGTGGAATGCGAATATAGTGAGTATTTCTATGAATAATAATAATAAATAAAATAATAAATAAACGCCAACAAACGTTCAGCAAGTTCAACGTGATTCTTTAAATTGCCATAACTTTTTTATTTATCAACCGATTGACATGATTTAAACACTTAAGTTAAGTTTGTTAAGTAAAGCTTACCATACCATATCCCATCTAGATAGGATAAGCCGTTTCTGAGATTAGCGTGCACAAACAAACAGACAAAAATTCCAAAAATCATTGTTTTGGGTTCTATTGCGTTAATAAAGGTCTCCTATAATATTATTTTCTCATATTATATCGTCCATGTACGTACAGCGACTCGTTACGTTTTTATTATATGTATAGACCAGCCGCACCCGCGGTTTTACCTGCATTTCCGCATGTAACATATACATAAACCTTCCTTAACAATCACTAACTATTAAAAAAACCGCATCACAATCCGTTGCGTCGTTTCAAAGATCTAAGCATACATAGAGACAGACGGACGGTGGATAGCGACTTTATTTTATACTATGTATTGATACATATTTTTCTTTTGTAAATACATACATATTTAATGTATAGTCCTAATGTATACTTAGTACGCGTCACGAATCTTTAATACATAAACGCGGTACGCGGAAGTCAAAAATAAGGTATCGAGGGAACGGCGCGGCGCGCGGGGCGCGTGATCGTCGGGTGCGCGAGCGTTGATTGGTTGTCCCAGTCGTGTTGTCTTTCTCGCACCAATACGTCAATTACGAGCACGATTCTACCGATGCGCAGCTATTCTCGTCCAGCGCTCAACATACATATACACCCAGACCTTAGAAAAATACAAATGTAATTTACACTTATATTTTTCCGTTGTGGGGATCGAAGCCACGATCTCTCGCGCAGAAGGCAGTTGTTATACAACTAAATTAACAATAAATTATATTTTTCAGCTCAACGAAACTATTCACAGAGCATTACAAAAGGTATCATACGGACTGTATCTGTGATGATTGTGGACGGGTATTCAGAGTTAAACAGCTTTTGGAAAGGCATATTTTGTAAGTAAAATTATTCTTTCAAAGTCAAATTCAAATAATATGTTATCTGTATTCGATTAGGCTACATACATACTGTATCTGTGATGATTAACAGTTAAACAGCTTTTGGAAAGGCATATTTTGTAAGTAGATTTATTCTTTTAAAATCAACGTCAAGTATTATTATCTGTATTCGATTAGGCTACATATAGTAACACTTGACTTGTCATAGTATTACACTATAAGATATTGCTGTAAAACTCACCGTTTAGCTGGAAAACGCGAAAAACCCATTTTTGCAAACTGATGATGAATCATCAATAAAAAATTTTGCACAAGGCGGATTGATGAGGATTTTTCACAATCCATGCTAATCTTATAAATGCTAAAGTAACTCTGTCTGTCTGTCTTTCCATCACGCTAAAGCTACTGAACCAATTAGAACGAAATTTGGTACAAAGAGCAAAGATCTGGGTAGCACTACATTGGTTATGGGCTGGCGTTTCTCTTACCATCAGGAGGGCGTCCAGCTCGTCTCACCATTTCATTGAATTCAGAGATAGTCTAGAGCCTGGGGAAGGACGTAAGCTACTTTTTAACTGGAAAAATTGTTATTCTTATTGGGTCATAGTTTATATGAAAGTCCATGCGAACGGAGTCGCGGGCAACAGCTAGTTTGTTTATAATAGTATCCTGAAAATTTATACCAATTTTTAACACTATGGGAATTATTGTAACCTCCAAAGTCTTATTTGACTGAACTGACAAGCGATATTAAAAAAATCATAAACATATAATACAATTTCGTAAAAACAATACTTGAAATATTCTTGACACGAGTTTTCTCATATAATATTATACGTTTATTTATATTTGAATGAGTCCAATACGAATATTAAAAGGCTTTATCGTTACATGTCTTAAACACAATTTTTCCGCCCCATACAATGGAATATTCAATATTTTTCCCGCACCGTAAAATTCATTCAACAATAATTGTTTCTCATAGTTAAAACGGAATAAAAATATTTGCCTGTATTAAGGTATTTTTATGTATGCTCGCCCAGCTAGATCTTTATTTTGTTTTTTTTTTCTATGCATAATTCTATTATATACAGAATTTCTTAACCCATTCCAGTAAGGACCATCTACCGTCCCACTGCGCGACGTGCAACCGCCACTTCCCCAAGTACCACGCGTTCGAGATCCACAACCGCAACTTCCACCCGGAGCTGGTCTACCAAACGGTCAAGCGCGAGCTCTCGTACTGCGTCGAGTGCGACAGACAGTTCCCAAGCCAGTACCTGTACCGGAGGCATCTGTCCACCGCTGTAGCGCACGTGCCGCGCAAGCCGCAGCAGTGAGTAGACCCTAGCAACCGTCAAACTAGCCCTAACAACAAGTACAAACTCCGTAGTAGTCTTTAGCTCCATAGCAAACAGTAAACAATCCCTAGCAATCGTCAAACTAGGCCTAGCATAAAGTAAACAATCCCTAGCATAAAGTAAACAATCCCTAGCAACCATGTAGTAGTCTCCACCTCCCTAGCAACTGTCAAAATAGCCCTAACAACAAGTACAAACTCCCTAACAACCACGTGTAGTCCTTAGCAACTAGTAAACAATCCCTAGCAACTCTCAAATAGGCCCTAGCAACCATCAAACGGGCCAAAGCAACCATGGACACAGCATCCAGCTACGGTCAAATAGGATGTGGCAACCATCAACCAGGTCCTAGCCAACAGCTAAATATTGAATATTAATACGTTCGATATTCGAATGTAGAATATTGAATATTGAAAGTTAAATATTAAACACTAACACATTTTTACAAATTACCTATTTTAAAAATTTCAGGGTTCCCTGCCCGGAGTGCGGAAAAATATTCTCAAGAAACACGTATATGAAGAACCATTTTAAGTTGGTCCACGTTCGTGCGTCTGCGCATTACTGTGAAAAGTGTAATAAGGTTAGTATTTTTTTCCACCGCAAACAAGATCCTTGGACTAGAGTGAACATTAAATAAAAGAATGGGCGAAATTGGTACAGGCGTTATTGATTTATGCATTTTTATAATATCTGTGACTATAATTATAATATAAAGAAAACTATTGGTACAATTACTAAATGTTGATTTATTATTTGAATACCTAAGACAAAAAAATTTGAATATGACTTGGCTTCTATGAGATCCCAAAACTTTTTCTGATGGAAAGACTGCATCGAGAGACTTGGCATTTTTTTACATTTAATGATTTCGTGGGATAAATTTTACAAACACTTATAATATCTGGGGACACGGTAGTGCCCCTGCCAAGTCGAGCAAAAAAGCAGCAAGGCCGTACCATCCTTTTCTCGAAGCAATTCAGGCCATTTTCGACCGCCTGTAATTTCATTGTGGATAAAACTAGAAGGCTGAATTTTCATTAGCTATGCAGGCATTGTAAAGACACGGTATATTTCAAATTTCATTCAATTTGAACCAGTAGTTTAAGAATTGTAACGGGTCAAAGTTTCTTAATTATGTCACTGACTGACTGACTCACCGATCATCAAAATTCTAAGGCACTTCTAGCAGACCTAGAAGCTTCAAATTTTGCCACAATATAGATCATTAGCCACATATAAAGGAAAAATTATAAAAACATTAAAAAATAATATACCATAGAAAACAATTTTATTAGACTGCATTGTTAACTTTGTTCGTTGTTTAAGTACTCAATTGTATGAATACAGAATAGGAATACATACATCGACTTGGTGGGGGCACTGCCGTGCCCCCTGATAGAATAGAAAAAAAATTAAATGTAATAAAAAAAATGAAAGAAATACACTTACACAAAATAAATGAGATCCCACGAAAAACATTAATCTATCGTTAAAAAATTTTTGAGATCTCATAGAAACCAAGTCCTATTCAAATTATTTTGTTGTTATAAATCAACATTTAGTACCAATAGTTTTCTTTATATTATAATTAGGTATAGTGACTTGGCAATGAGCACACAAAGAAACAAATTAAAGTGAATATTTGGAGGAGTTGAAAGTTACACACACCGCATGCATAAACTGAGTTTTTGTACTGATACTGAACCGATTTTAAATTAAATTTGCACACCGTGTAAAGTTTGAACCAACTTAAAAGGTAGGATAGCTTACATCATAATATATATGCAAGCGAAGCCGAAAATATATAGAGAGCTCTTTATATATCGGCTGGAGCCGAATTCTGCTGCAAAATTGGTGAGAATGGGCGAAGTTTCTCACCAAACCGGTGCCCAGCCATGGCGAGATAAATAGTTCAATTGAAACAAAAACAAACAAACAATTACCATTATTTGCAATGATCTTCAATTAATCAATTAATTAATTAATTAGAAAGAATCGGGAGTGAACCGTGTCACATTTAAGAGATGTGAACATATCGACCTCCAAAGCAAAAGTGGCTTAACTTGTGTGTTAACTTGGTGTCACTTAACCTCACTCCGACATATAATATTAATATTTGTTACAGCAATTTATAAGCGGTTTTTCGTTAAGGACACATATAAAATTCGTTCATGAGAAAACTGTTAAGCCCAAGGATAAAATGTGTGATATTTGCGGAAGGGGATTCCATGTGAGTAAATTTTCTACCATTTAAACATAACATTTCTACCATTTTTAGAAAATTTATGATATAATGTGTTACCATATAAAATCAACTACATTGTTATAAAAGTTACTTTACCTGTTTAGTTTTCGTTATTGTGTTTAATATTCAGTATTTAATTTTAAACTTCCAATATTCAATACTATACATTCCATATTCAATATACAATATTAAGTATCGTAATTTGTTAATTGATGTATCCTATGTGTTAGTCCAGGGTATCTATGTACCAGATTTCAACTAAATCGGTCCAGACGATTTTGTGTGAAAGAATGACAAACATACATCTATACATACTCGCAAACTTTCACATCTATACATATAATAAAAACGTAACGAGTCGCTGTCTGTACATGGAAGATATATCAGAAAAATTATTATAGGAGACCTTTATTAACGCAATAGAACGCAAAACAATGGTTTTTGGAATTTTTGTCTGTTTGCCTGTTTGTAGCGTGCACACTAATCTCAGAAACGGCTTATCCTAACTAGGTGGGGTTTTCAATGGTTTATTGTGGATGGCTTCCCTTAACATTTAGTGTCTCATTTATCTTAATCGGTTGATAAATAAAAAAGTAATGGCAATTTAAAGAATCACGTTGAACTTGCTGAACGTTTGTTTATATGAAAATCCACGAGTCGCGGGCATCAGCTAGTTTATAATATAAGTAAGATAGAAGGGTCTGCAGAAACTGCCTTCCGAACCAGTGTTACCTAAATGTTTTGTAATACACAATGGTATAGTTCAATAAAGATACTTTTGACTTTCTACTAAAAGTAGCCTATGTTTTTTCTCATGCTCTAGACCATATGTGTACCAAATTTCAATACAATCGGTTCAGTAGTTTTGTCGTGAAGGCGTAACAGACAGACAGACAGAGTTACTTTCGCATTTATAATATTAGTATGGTTTCAATTACAGACCAACCGCACACTACTAAACCACAAGCGCACGCACACAGGCGAGCGCCCATACAAGTGTACGTATTGTCCGGCTGCGTTTGCGCAGTCATACGCGCGCACTACGCACGAACGGTCGCAACATAAAAACCTTACCGAATATATACTGCCTACGTAAAATGTGTTTTATTTTACCCTTTTTTATGGTGGGGGGTTTATATCTTCATAGGATAACCATGGACCTCGGGGAAGGAACACGGGTTATGTCGGACTTCTACCGACGACAACCCCACTGTTAATCGTTCTGCCGCAGCGAGTGGGGATCCCGGGTAAAAGTCGCGTCATTTATGTTTAGCGCTGGACGAGAATAGCTGCGCATTGGTAGAATCGCGCTCGCAATTAACGTATTGGTGCGAGAAAGACATCACGACTGCGACAACCAATCAACGCTCGCGCACCCGACGATGACGCGCCGTCCCCTCGATACCTTATTTTTGCTTCTGCGCAGGTTTCGTTCAGCGCTAAAGATTCGTGACGCGATATATGCCTTCGCAGACTCTTCCGTCAACCTATTTCTACTACCCTTGAAGTGAAGTGGTTAAATGAAGTTTTAAAGGAATAAAAATTTAATTCAATTTTGATATATAGTTCCATCATCCATCCATGTTGATACATAGTAAACTAAATAACTATTAAAAATCCAGTTTTTTAATTAAGGAGCTTAAAATTGGTTTCAATTGCGAAAACTTTCGCTTAAAGACCTATTTTTCCAATCACAGAGCATAAAGCGACATTTCGTCATCAATAGTTAACATCAATGTCACTTATAGAAAAAAATATTATTAATTTTCTGTCACTGAATAAAGAAAGATGTTGAGACTTTCAACGTTAAGCTTTAAAGTTTAAAGTAATGTTATTTCAATTTTAATGGTGGAAACATTCTTGGAGTAAAAAGGATCTAACCTATTTTCTGTACCAAAGACCAATTATAATTGATAGACCGTCAGGCCGGCCTAAGTCCAGTACTTTTTGTGTTTAAAAAAAGTTAATGAATATAGATAATAAGCAACCAAAAATTATTGATTTAATTTTTAGTAAATTTTTAAATCTTACAAAGCATCACAAAAATATTAATTAATAAATAATAATTGGTTTTCAAATATTTATAAATGCATTCAGTAATAATCAAATATTGTTAGTGAAATTTTATTATTTGCCCATTGCAATACATGTACAAAGCCAGGAGACTGCTAGTTTGCTAGTTAAAAAAAACTACCTTTTTAAAAAAACTAGCTTGAAAAAGTAAGGATAGTATTTTAGGTACAAATAAAAGACAAAATGAACTCAATTCATTATTCCATTAAAATAAATATAATACATCACAATAATCTAATTTAATTCAGCCTTATAACACATGTTAAGTCAAAAATTATAGAACGGCCTAATTTTATAGCCATCCCTCTCTAGTCATACACCAGTAAATAAGCAAGAGAGAGATGGCATTACATATTTATTTTTAGAAATAAAATATACGATTAATATATTCGCCGTTTAAAAAAAATCTATGTAATAAATATGTCAATGTGAATAAAATTACATTCAAGTTCAGAAATAATTAATAATAAAGACATTTTTAAATAAAATTACACAAGCACTATCTTGTATTATAAAAACATTTAAATATGTAATGCTTTTTATAAATGTATGTCATATTATAAGAAATAAAAAATGATTTCATTATAATACCATTTTTATCAATATCAATATTGCATTGTTAAAAAATTACAAAACATGTGCATTATTTAATCTTATTTACATATTAGGCATTATAAAATACATAATCATTACAAAGTACTGTTAACTGCAAAGGTTGATGAACATATAATGTTAAAAGACGACTACTACTGCATAAAATCACTAAATTTCCTTATATCAACACAATATTTTTATCACTGTCAAGATCTTTTGTAGTATTAAATGTGTTCATCAACTTTTGTAATTGATTGTACTATTTGTCTGGTCTTTCATCTGCTATTAAATGTTTGCATTAAATCTATAATATTGTAGTTTGACATAATATAAGCAGTTTTCTTTACATATAAGAGTATCTGAACATACTTTTGTCATTCATTTTGTCAGATGTAGGAAATTAAAACGAAATTAGTTTTTTAAAACTTTAAATAATAAATTAGAACATATATGTATACTAGCTGAAAAGTTTCAACCCCTCGCACAACCTTTTGGGGGTTGATTTAAAAAAAAAGTAGCCAATATCCTTCCCCAGGCTCTAGACCAACTGTGTACCAAATTTCGTTCTAATCGGTTCAGTAGTATTAGCGTGACGGAAAGACAGAGCTACTTTCGCATTGATAATATTAGTACGGACTTTTTTAGCCAATCAATGAACAGATCTCTCCAATACACTGATGTAATACAGTAATTACATTGAAAGTTTCGTTTTTATCAACATACTCTGTGATAATATTAAAATTAAAGTGTCTTAAAGAATGCAATATTTTTAGGACATCAATGAATCATACCATTTAAAGTTTTTTGGAGGCTTCATTGGGTGATAGAGCCAAACCGATAGACCTAAAAGAACTGGCATGTTTTGGTATGGTAGCAATCTCTACTAAATAAGTAAGGACTACTTATTTTTGGCATCTCATCAAAGATGTCATGTTATGTTTGATACATAGGTTATTCTTTCTTTTATACTAGAGGGGGAACAAGCCAGTATCACTTTGTGATGTTAAATGATTGGGTAAATACTCCTTTGTTAAAATATTTGTTTTTATAATAGAATAGCCCACTGCAATGTTGCCAGTCATAAAAATGCCGTATATATGACAGATTTATTACAGTTCGATCAACTAAATTCTAACTGTTATACTTAAGCTTTAGAACTGAGTTACAGTTAATATCTTTTGATAAACAGTCTGTTTTGTGATAATAATTATAGACTTCTTACCTAGATTTATACTCTTAGTAATAAGATGTTCGTTTAATATGATACTGGGGGCACTTGTGGAATCATGTTCGTGTAAATGCAATGACTTTCCGGTTTCATTTGTTCCATAGGTATGTGAGCCATGACTTGTTGTTGGGGCTGATACTGCGGAGGAGCCTCCTCCGGTTTCTTTTTCTTCTCACACTTTTTAAACTTAATACCCAGTTTATTCAGCAATATTAACCGCAAAGATTCTTTGCCGCCTCGGTAATCCAAATCGTGCTTCGCTGCTGCTAGAATTTTGCCTAACGTCGGTACTTCTTTTCGGGATGTGTAATTGTTGACTATACCCCGAAGAGCGCATAGCTTATAGTAATCGAGCTGTACCTTCGTTCGCCGAATGCGTTTCTTCTTCGGTCCCGTCATTCTTGTGTGCGTAGCTTCCGCTCTTAAGCCCTCTCTTTTAATACGTTTTATCGTGCTTTCGGATAAACCCGTAGCAGCACAGGCGCGTTTCACGACATTTTCAACGGGAAAGGCGTACCCTCGATTTTGTTTTTCGCTCTCAAAGAATTTGATAACTTTGAATATGATTTCGCGGGCCTGACCGTCGATTGCTTCTTTCTTTTTCTTATCGGCTTTAGGTTTGTCTTCCGGAGGCGGTGGTGGCTGTTCTTGGTGTACAGGTTGAATGTTTTGAACGGGATTTTGTTGGATATTAACTTGGTGCTGCTGATGCATGTGCATCGGTTGTATCGTACTAATAACAGGAACATCATGCAAATGGTTCTCCATTTTCAGTTTTTATCTCACTTATTATCAAAACATTGAAAATTAGCCCTTAAATATTTACTTTCTCTATTAATATAATAGCGATATTCGTAATTTGGTAAATTGGGACGTCATATCCAAGTCTATTAATAATGTAAGTTGTTATTTAACAAAACAAATAACCTAGACTAAAATACACTGGAAACAACAATTATACTGAAGAAAGTTGTCCAAGTGAAACACAGATGAAAATATTAGTAAAAATAGTGTGTCAGGGAAAAAACTTTCAGATTAATTTAAAGGTTTTAGCACAAAAACAACTCTATTTAGTCAACGCTTTAACCGTTCAAATAACAAATAACGCCATATTTAACTTTGCGAAACTGTCAAAGTTTTTGTGGCCAACATAATAAAATAATTTATTTATTCATAATGTTGATCCACCTTACACCGTACAATTTGCGCATATTGAACGAAAAGAAATTAACTTTTAAAATTTATTATTGTAGTATAACTACTTATTATAACCATCGTGGTTTTATTATTTAATTTTTACGTATCATCCTCGAGATTAAATACAATTTAAACGCCAAGACGTGTAGGTATTAAATACAGATAATATAAGTGATTGTTTCAAAATTCAAATCGCTTTTTTTGACCGACTTCAAAAAATGGAGAAGGAATCTCAGTTTGACCGTGCGTATGCTTTTTGTTAACGCACTTTTTCAATGAGATTTTGTAATAAATATTTACAAAGTTCACTTATTTGTAATTTTAAATATAATATAATATGTATCCTTTCTAAATCTTTGCCATTTGTTCCAAAATAGAAACAAAAAATAATATGTCAAAGATTTAATCTACCTTTAGATCGTCATTCTCAATCAATATTTCAATATTTTTACTTAGTATAATATCATTGCTGTGTGATCTATTATTGTATGTTTTATTCACATCTTCAGTAGACCGTATTTCTTCATTTATATTTGATAATCCACTTGAATTTTCAGCGAATTTTCTAGAATCATCCTCTTTAGATATATCATCGTCATTAGGGGCTATAGTATCGTTTTTCTCATTATTCAGTTTATTTTTTATTTTTCTCTGCATAGATATCAGTTCCCTAAATAGTTTAGTTTTAGCAGTACCATTTAATCTCTTGTATTTATCAAATACTAGAACATTTAATGTTTCTTTTACCAGTTTTCTAAAATCTTCGTTTCTTCTTGGAATTTCTTCTAGTTTAGCGGCAATACTCTTCATTTTATTTACATCACTGTCATCGTAATACTTATCTAGTTTTAAAGTGAAATCTTTAATAGTTTTAAAATATTTCGAATTAGCCGATTTTCTTGTCTGTATTCTGATTAAAGTGGGATTATCTTGGATGTACTTCATGATGTATTTGTATTTATCACCTAGAAGCGTTGACAAATATTTGTTGTTAGTTATACGGTCATCGACTTCTTTAACAAAAACTTTAGTTAGTTTCCCAAATTCTTTGTCGTCATATCTATTAATTTTTATGGCAACATCATCAATGACGTCACTTATTTTGTTTTTATTTGGGTATAACAGCTCTCTTATAGGAATCAGCAGATTTTGAAGGCGATATAGGAATTTTTTTATTTCTTTTATACTATGATTTTTGTTATCTGTCGGATCAAATTGCAATGAAGTTTCCAGTTCTACATTAACACTTTTTGAATCAAACTTGGCAGCCACACCTGAAAATTATTTTTGTAAGATTAGTTTATACTTATAAAAATGTTTCTTTATTTTTCGGTAGATTAATATCGTTTGTGACATTCACAAATGCTCTCCGTTGATAAAACAATTTTTAAAATCGGTAATTTGACTCAGATATGTATGTTCCTTTTTGTCCTAGATTCTCTCCTTTTTCATTAAAAAAAATATTTGCAAAACGGCCTAAGCTTCATATCATAAAAAAAGTTACCACTCAAAAAGATCCACGATATAAAAAATATTAATACTCTATGATTTAACATTTTCCCGCCATTTATAAGATTTTCTTTTTGATAGATGAGAAATAAAAATAGGTATTATTATATTTGCTGTTAAGTTATTTTTCAATATTTCTTAACTTATCGTAGTAGTCGTAAAAACCCACGTACATATATAATATTTAAATGGACTTTTATTGCATTTACAAAATAATTTATTTTATACTTCTGTTTATAGTATATCCCTGCGGAGACATCATCTTAAAACGATTTAATTTTTTTTGATATAAAAGCTTACTTAATATTATATTAAGTTACTTGCTATACATCTCTCCGATAGTCTTATTAATTATTATTATTGTAGAATGTAGTCAAACTCGACTTAAATCCTGCATATAGGTAATGTATTCATTCCTTTGGGGAGTTAGTATTTTCTTTATTAACTTCACTGCGTTTTGTATTAAAGAACTAGCTGCCCCAAAGCGACTTCGTTCACGCTGTATTTATCCTACCCGAAATTTTATATACTGCACCTTCCATTCTAAAAAAAGAATTATGTAAATCGGTTCAGCTGTTGTCGAGTTATGTGCTTACCAACACATTTTGCGATTCATTTTTTACATTACGTTCTTTGATACTCGTGTTGCTTTGACTAATCGAGTGATCGTAAATAGGTATAAGGTACTCAGTATGTAGGTCAACATTTTGCTACTCCAAAATAGTTAAGCTCATACGTGAATAATTCGTTTTAAAATATTTTGTCCCATGCAAAAAAATGTAAAATTTGCAATTAAATATTTGAAATGGTTGTTGTTCAACCTTCTATAGATTTTCTATGTTTTTGTTTAACTCTATTAAAAAAAAAACAATGTTTTTGTAATTAATGACAGATGACAGTTGTTACTTGTTTACAAAATAACAATTGAAATTTGATATGCGGTTATAGTACGATATTGAGATGCTTCTTTTTCAAGTTTTATTTCTTCAACAATACTGAATATTATGGACTGAGAGGTATGCCTAGGATGCTCCTTTAACTGATGTATCTGTTCATTTATTTTTCCTTATACTATAATAGAATGTACCCTGAATGCATCTGCATGTAAATACAAAAATATTATTAAACTAGCGGTCCGTCCCGGCTTCGCACCGGTAGACATAGTACTAAATACCCCTATGTTACTCAGTGTAAATGTAGCTTTCTAATGAAAAAATAATTATTAAAATCGGTCCAGTACTTTTTGAGTTTATTCGTCATATACGAAAATATAATACTAGTGTAGAAATTGGATGATAACTATTTTTTTATTGTAGACAAAAAAAAAACCGGCCAAGTGCGAGTCGGGCTCGCGCACAAAGGGTTCCGTAGCAGCAAATATAATAAACTTATTATGTCAATTTATACACCTGGTGAATGGAGCCTAAACTCTCCCGATATTTTGCTTTGTACTTTTATGTATGAATATTAATTTTAGTAAAAAGTACCTACATTATAAAGATTTTATATCATGGCGGATTTTTAAAGGTGTACAATACTGTAGTATATTTTTTGATCTATCTTATAAGGTTCAGCCATCGTTTTCAGTGTAAGCACAATAACTTAACCAAAATTACAGTTAAATCAACCTATCTCAAAAACTATAAGAGATACTTTGATCAAACCAAAAATCGTTGAAAGAGTTAATTAGCATGCATCACCTCTATTTTTTTTAGAATTTTATACCCCGTAGTTATAAAAATAGAGGGGGGGGGACATACTTTTTACGACTTTGAGAGCTGATATCTCAAAAACCGTTCACTTTAAGAAAAATGTTTTTTAGAAAACTTTATATCATTTTAAAAGACCTTTCCATTGATACCCCACACGGGTATGTACATCGAAAAAAAAAATTTCATCCCTCAGTTACATGTATGGGGGGCCCCACCCCCAATTCTTTTTTTTACTATTTAGTGTCATATTTTTGTAGCGGTTCATACAACACATATTCCCATCAAATTTCATCACTGTAGTACTTATAGTTTCCGAGTAAATCGGCTGTGACAGACGGACAGACGGACAGACGGACAGACGGACATGACGAAACTATAAGGGTTCCGTTTTTGCCATTTTGGCTACGGAACCCTAAAAAACTCATGAACGGGTCAGAAAGAGCCATAACTTTCAAAGATCACCTTTACCTTTGCCTTCTACATCTTCAGAGTAAGTTATCTGAACATTTAGTTTATGTCTATTAATTTTCAACAGTTACTACTTGTTCTATATAAGTGTGTTTATATTTTTACAGCAAACTGAACTATCCAAGGCCCACAAGGATAGTGCTATAACAAAAATGATAAAGCAACGTCAAGATGCAACGTTACTGCCTGACAACCTTGACCCAACAATATTGTCAGACTTAAACCGGGCTGATACACGCGATGACAACAAATTGCGCACACTTGTACCTCCTAACCTGCTTACATTTGACTGGCACAATGAACCAGAGACATTCTCGGGGGTTAGGGAGGAATTTACAGGCTCGACAGGTGTGACATTTCCAATGTCAGAAATCCAGAACCCAGTAGATGCCTTCCTCAAGATCTGGGACAATGATATTATGGAGCACATTGTGTCAGAGACGAATAGGTATGCAGAGCAGGACATACAGAAGCGGACATTGAAAAAACATTCTCGATTTTTGAATTGGGCTCCAACTGACCGCGGTGAGATTTTGACTTTTTTCGCTCTATTAATTCTACACAGCTTATCCCCCAAGCCAGTAGAAAAAGACTATTTTAAGTCATCAGGGATCTTGGCCATGCCAGGACTCGCATCGGTTATGACATACAATAGGTTCATAGTACTGAAGCGTTTCATTCATTTTACCGACATTGACACTATACCTGCGAATTTAACCTCACAAGAAAAAAGTCTCTACCGCATTCAGCCCATAATTGACCACTTGAGATACAAATTTAGTTCCTTATACCTTCCATCGGAATATATCGCTGTTGACGAAAGTTTGCTGCATTATTCCGGTCGACTTTCATTTGTACAGAAAATTGTTAACAAAGCGGCCAAAGTTGGCGTAAAATCTTTTGAATTATGTGAATCGTCGACTGGATATTTGTGGCAATTTTTCATTTACGCAGGAAAACAGACTGGGAAACGGCAGGAATTAACACACAATTCTGACTTGGAGCCAGATGGTGCTACAGCAAAGGTGATATATGACCTCGCACGACCATTATTCGGAAAGGGATACGCGCTAACAATAGGTAATTCCTACAATTCTCCGTTGTTAGCGCGATGCCTGAAACAGCAGAAGACTGACGTGCTAGGAACAGTTCGCGTTTCACGCAAATTTGTTCCTGATTCTATAAAAACTTTTGCCAAATCGGAACTCAGGGTGGGCGAGGTTGTGCCCAGCTACACCACTGATCTGTCGGTCCTCTTATGTCGTGACGCCAGTTTAATTTGCGTTATTTCAACATACCACCCTGTGGAAGCCGAAGCTGACGAAAGATATGGTGATTGGCGGTATAAGCCAAAAGCAGTGCTGGATTACAACTTGCTCATGGGAGGCGTTGATAAAAAGAACCAAATTTTATCAGCATTTCCTATTGAGCGAGTAAGAAACCAAGTCTGGTTTAAAACATTATTCCGACGTCTTCTTAATGTTTCAATTTTAAACGCATGCGTTATGTTCAGATGTAAGGAGCCTAAGATTACAATGAGGGCTTTCCGTATGAATTTGGCAGAAAGTCTATTGGCTATCTTTAAACCATTACAATCTAATACGAGGGAAGTCAAATCCTTAGCCACCGTACCAATTGGTCAGACACAACGTCCCAGGTTGACAGGCAATCATTTCATTGTCAAGGGGCTGAAAAAGCGAGCAGTTTGCGTGTGGTGTCGGGAATTCGGCAAGAAAACCCGCACTGTATACATTTGTGAGCAGTGTGACGTATCACTTTGCTTAGAATACTGCTTCAAAAATTATCACACAAAATAAATACCTTTTTATTTTGTATGATCATTTTTGAAGGAATGATCTAAGCAATTTTGTTTTTGTCTACAAGAGTATAAGTTTGTAAAAAAAAGAAAAGCATATAGATAACATGTGGAGCTGTATATATTGTAAATAAAAAGTAAGCTATTGATAGAAAACTTGTGTATAAAAATCTCATTACCTACTTATTTTATAATTTTATGGGTTTAAAAATTATTTTGCTAAACAGAAGGTTGTCTTATTATGACTTCATCTACCGGGCACATAATGTATGAATGTATAGTAGTCGCATAGTAGTCTTCTCTTCTGTGATACTAGGTACCAGGGATTTGGATATATAACCTCTTTATTTTTACTAGAGGCCCGTCCTGGCTTCGCATGAGTAGACATAAATAGGTACAGATATTTAAGTAGTAAATATATCCTATGTTACTCAGTTTTAATGTAGCTTTTTAATTAAAAAAATATTATTAAAATCGTTCCAATACTTTTTGAGTTTATATTTTGTTACATAGAAAAAAATTTTCTGTATATAATATTAGTGTAGATTATTTTATAAGATCATTTTTTAAGAAAGTAAGCCGTTTTTTTTAACATGTTTTACATATAGTAGGGTAACTGCATTTTTTTCACATCCGAGGATGCGGCTCATATCTGGGGATATAAAAAACTTTATTTTGTATGATCGTTTTTAAAGGAAGTAAGCCTTAATTTTTTTTTTGTTAATATATGTTTAAGTTTCTAAATGAAAATACTCAACATTAGATAGAAAACTTATATTTTAATAAGAATAAGGGTGATTTGAATGGAAATGTTTATTTAAGTGTGTATATTATGTAAATACCGAAATTAATAAAGATTAAAAAAAAAATTATAAAAATGATATTAAACAATTACATTGTTGTTTTGCTTTAAAGTAAACATTAAAATAGCACTAATTTCACCTTATGTTGATAGGATTCTACTAGGGAATCCCTCAGACTACTTTTTCTTTATTGTTATGATTTTGACAGGCTATGTATGTATGTATGTATGTTCATCTGT
>JADANM010005620.1:4047854-4058336 GCA_026213755.1 Eurema hecabe
AATATTTTTTCTCATGTATCTTCCATGTACAGACAGCGACTCGTTACGTTTTTATTATATGTATAGATGTATAGATTTCACACTTAAACAGAAACATGACAGAAGATAACATCTCGTTTCCTATATGTTAATCATAATACCAAATTTCAACTAAATAGTTCCAGCCGTTTTTGAGTGAAATAATAACAAATACATTCACACAAACTTTTACATATATACGCAAAAGAACCCAAAACAATGATTTTTTGAATTTTTGTCTGTTTGTCTGTTTGTCTGTGCACGCAAATCTCAGAAACAGCTTATCCTATCTAGATGGGGTTTTCAATGATATATTGTGGTAAGCTTCACTTAACATTAAGTGTCAAATAACATGTCAATCGGTTGATAAATAAAAAAGTTATGGCAATTTAAAGAATCACGTTGAATTTCCTGAACGTTTGTTGGCGCGGGTTAGGCATTTTCAAAAATGCTGCCCAAAGTCACTTTTCTACGCGGGCGAAGTCGCGGGCACAGCTAGTTTATGATATAAGTAGGATAGTATATCGGTAAAACTTCTTCAAAGGTGCTCATGGGACAACACAACTGAATTCTTCACCATAGATTGCGGGTTTGGTCCCAGCCCTGGAAAAATACATTTCTAATTTTGTGTTGCCATGTAAAAGTATGTCTATGTAATGTATCCGTTATCTATTCCTTCAAGTCAAGTCAATTGTTAAAGAAAAGTCGAAATCGATTGACTTTATATTTTTATTCAACTAGGCTACATATAGTAACACTTTTGAATGTCACGGTATTACAAAAAGTTCTGTAGTCTTATTAATAAATAAATAATAATAAATATTTTCAGGACATTTATACACAGCGCCATCTAGTTCCAAGCTAAGCAGAAGCTTGTGTTATGGCAACTAGATAACGGAATAAATTACATATACATACTTTTCTTTTGTAAATACATACATACAATACATAGCAACACCCAGACCCCAGAAAAATACAAATGTAAATTACAAATATATGTGTGGGGTGTGGGGATCGAACCCACGACCCTTCGCGCAGAAAGCAGTTGTGCTACCACTGCGCCAAGCGGTCGTCCAAAAATGATGTAGGTTTCTCAATTTGATAGTATTTATGTTTTTTTTTTTTCAGTCAACATCGATTCTAAGGAATCATATTCGCACACACACAGGGGAGAGGCCGTTGCAGTGTTCCCATTGTCCATCCACATTTGCGCATTCAGCAGCCCTATACACACATAATAAATTATTACATAACCCACTACGTAAACATACTGATTGAGTAACCCCTCTGACCCCTCCAGTTAAAAAGTAGCCTATGTCTTTTCTCAGACTCTAGATTGTCTGTATCAAATTTCATTACAATCGGTTCAGTAGTTTCGGCGTGAAAGCGTAACAGACAGACAGAGTTACTTTCGCATTTATAATATTAGTATGGATTTCGACGTTAATATGTAAAGAGGATTTCTTGTTTATGAGTTGTTTAATGAATAAATAAATGTAATGTAACTGTTGTTTTTTTTAACATTGTCTATTCTAAGAATCCACATGATTAAGAAAAGGTGTTTTATATGACACCAGCTATAACTAAGAGACTCATCTGAAGCTTTCTACAGGTAATTGAAGTCATTAGATCCAGTGATTTTTATTTCTATTTTGTGGCAGTTTAGAAACTTATCAGATCCATTTTATATTTAACTGGCTGACCCAGCGAACTTCGTATCGCCCTATAATCATGAAATATAAAGAAAATTAAATGCGAATCTTTTCATACATAAGAAGTAAGAACCTTCTAATAATAACATGTACAACAAAAAAAATCAGCCAAATCGGTCAAGCCATTTTCATGTTATGTCGTGACAACGGCAAACTATATATAGATATAAATAAAGAGATTGTGTCTAATAATTCATGTCTATTTAGAATGGTTAAACCATCAAACTGTATCACAATAGATTTATACAGCGATAAATTTAAATGAAAGAAATTGATTTGTTCATTTGTTGTCCAGTGCACATATAATTGCACGAATCAAGCGAAAGCACTACATACTTGGTTTTTTAAATATAGCATTTTTCAATATTATGCGGGATAATGCTTATATAATATATACACTATTGTATATATTATATAAGCATTATCATTAATCAATCATATATCGAGAACTCTTAAAAGTACTACATAGTGCTTTCGCTCGATGCGTGTGCAAGCCCCGAAAATTAAGAAATGTTTTTCTTTAAAAATGCAGATAGTATTTTTGAGAAAGATAGTATTTAAAGAAAGATGTAGTTGACGCATTCAACGCTATGCGACATAATGCTCTCTAATGTTATAATTGGAAAACTGGGATTATTGCCTTACTACTTTTTTATCAATTACATAAAAACATCTTATTTAATCTGTAATTGAAAGCTTGGCTTGTTTTCTAATGTCTTGTTAATTGTCAACTGTCAAACTCAAATGATACAAGTTTCAAGTTTGTTTATTTTTGTTTATCAGCATTTTCCGGTTAAAACATTAAATAAAAACTGGAGTTATGTTTTAAATTTGATTAATATTCAAAGAAATCGTTTAAAATGGAAGCCATATATGAAGATATATGTCACGGATGCCTGAGTTCAGAAAGAAAGATATCGATTATTAAAAATTGTAGCTTGAAAGAATGTTTTTTTCGAATTCTTAAAAAGGAGGTACAATGAACATTAATTAAATATTTTAATGCACATGTCGATAGTCTGTCTTGTGATATATTCATTCTTACAATACATAGTTTTGTTTTGAAACACTTCTATAATAATGTTCGCCAATCAACACTTATTAAGTTTTAGCTATTATTTAAGTTAGATTATTTCGTTTTTCATTTGCATTAATAATATTTGATATTGAGAGCCTGTAGCCATATATAAGTTCTCGAATATGTAGTTATAATTTAACCTGCATGGTAAAAATATGTTAATAAGAATGTTTATTTATATTGATATTCTTGATTTTCAGGCATCTACAATAGACAACATAATACAATTATGTTTTGAATGTGCAGCTATACTTGTTAAAATAAAAAAGTTTCAAGAGAAAGTTATTATTAGTTCGGAAAAACTTTTAAACTGCTGTGTTATAAAGGTGAGATTTATAGTATTGAATTTAGTTTACTAGTATAACATATATGTGCATCAAATTATATTTATATATTTGGCAAAACATCTATAAAGGTATAGGTATAGGTATTAGGTATAAGTAGCACGGGCTAGTTTCTGCAACTCCACGTCAAGGCACGGTTTTTGCGTGTGGGTGGGGATCTTATTCGATCCACCCCAGGTCATTGAAGAAAGCCAGCAGTCTATTTACACTGCTGACGATCTCCCGGAGCG
The DNA here is from genome assembly GCA_026213755.1 of Eurema hecabe. Lineage (NCBI taxonomy): Eukaryota > Metazoa > Arthropoda > Insecta > Lepidoptera > Pieridae > Terias > Terias hecabe. The sequence goes on from JADANM010005620.1 coordinate 4,051,237, forward strand.
TACCTGTGTTATTAAAGTACTTAGCCCTGTATGCGGCAGTTTCAGGGCAGTGTAGAAGCACGTGTACCGCTGTTTCGTCTTCTCTCATGCAAGCTCTGCAGAGAGGGCTATCTGTGATACCTAAAATAAAAAGGTATTTATTAAAAGATCCATGTCCTGTGATGGCAGCTGTAGTTGCCGTTTGGATAGTTGTCTTAGCCGCCTGGTCATCCTGTTTTCAAGCTCAGGCATTGCTTCCTTGGCAACATCTATAAAATAAACAGTTCCAAGTCTGTGTTATCATGGGTGAATCATAGATCTTAATTCTAATCTGATTAAGCTTTAAACTACTTATTTATATTGCAAGTGCCATATTAGTATACAATACAAGTCTTTATTCCTATAAGTTTTTACTAAATAAATCCTGCCATCTCAATTAGTTTTTCATGGTTGAGAATTATAAATATAAAGAAAAAAAAAGTTTTAAGTATTTTCAAATATTAGATCTAGTCTCACTTTCTTCTTAGTCTGCAGCTTCAGACTGTCTTCTTTACGTATGAATCTACCAAAAACATTACACTAAAATACGTTATTTTGTTCAACAATCACATCTGTTAAATATATATTAGTAACATCTTTAAAGACTTGCCCTTAATAAATAAATATTTCTCTAATATTCCAGACAACATCACAATCATCTTTAAAAATCAACACGCTATCACCCATATCAATCACAGATGATGATATAGAACTCAAAACAGACACCGAATTAATTAAAACGGAATATGATCATCAGTCCGACCTAAATATTGAAGAGAATGATGTTGAATCATCGAATGATTTTGATGAAACAGTACAAATAGATTATCCGAGAGACATTTGTAACGAAATAAGGTTGACTATGAAAGAGATAGCAGCAGAGAGAGAAGAGTTAAGATGTGGGGAGGATTATGTAAATGCTATGTTTAAGTGTGACCGTTGTGTATTGACATTTACAAATGTTGATGATATGGACGAGCATGTTAGTAAGAAACATGTTAAGGTTTGTTAAATAGCTTTTTAGTATCATAATATACAATGTTTGTGATCATATTTTTGTTCAGATGCTCATAGATAGTCTATATACAAGTCCCCAGATTAAAATAAACATATTTGAGATTTATTATATTATTTATTCATCAATTAAATCGAATAATATAAAAATCAAAACAAAACTGTTACATCACTTCAAATTTTAATGACAGAGACAGCAGTAACTTTTTCAATGAAATGCATTGTCATAGGGTCATGTGGTCATTGACACATAACAGCTCTAAAGTGATGTTGTAGCGTCGATAAATTTAAAAATTGATATGCTGGTCAATAGAAATCCATATCTTGATTATAAATAGTTCAAATGAAATGAATTTTTAATACATTATATTTAAAATTAGGTATTCTTTGAGATCCTTAAATATGACCACGCATTTCTGTTACACATTGTATATAAATTATGTAACAAGTTGCTTGACCGCGATTGACTTCTAAATTACTGAATCGATTTTAAATTAAATTCGCACACTGTGCACAATTATCTATACTATTATATAAATAAGTAAAGTTTGTGTGATTTTAATTTAATTATTGTTAAATTGTACGGGGTAATCTCGGTATCTACTGAACTGATTTTAAAAATTCTTTCACCAATAGAAAGCCACATTGCTGAGTGTCATAGGCTATATAAAAAAGGATTGCTAACATTATGCCCAACGAAGTGGGTACGGGTCCACTAGTCACTTATATATTTATCAGCGTTGCTAGGGGCGGATTGCTAGTTATAGATATAATTATTTTGTAAGATTCTGAGCCTTAAAGAAAAAAATTGGTGCCCTTTTTCAGGGTGTATAAGACTACAGTCGGAAAACTGAATTTAGATCTATTATTCCCCATAACATAGCTACGATTTGATACTAAGGCAGATGTACTAAAAGTTAATTGATGTTTTTAAATTGTAATTCATATTTTAACTGAAATTAAAATAAGAATTAAATTAAAGGTATCTTTAAGTTGCGAAATAATCAGACCAAAGTTTACATGTATAAAGACATGGTCGTTGAACTTTGCATTTAAAACATTTATTATTTTTAACCGACTTCAAAAAAAGGAGGAGGTTCTCAATTCTTAAAGTTATTTTATAATTTAGAAGTCGGTGTCAAGTAAAACAATAAGTGTTTGTTTGGTTAAACCGATATTGTATAGTTTGTTGTAGCATTTACTTGGTACCGACGTCTAAATTATAAAATAACTATTAATTCATTTCTATATACTAAATGAAAATGCGTATTACTTTGTGGGAAGCAAATGTATTTTTTGCTTTTTAGTTTGAAGTCGGTTTATTTTTTGTTAAAAATTATTTTATTTATATCAATTGAGTCTCATGATTGTGGCAACCCTTGTTTAATATATGTTGTAAAAGATACTGCAATATTATAGCATTGTTGTGCATTATTTGTGTGATACTGATATATGCACTTGATGATATAATAATTTTTTTTTCATCAAACTTACATTACATTCTTTACAATCTATATATTATTTATTAAAAGAAAGTCGTGTTAGTTACACCATTTATAACTCGATAACGGCTCAACTGATTTGGCTGAAAATTGGTAGGGATGTAGCTTAGAACCAGGAGAAGGACATAGGATACTTTTTATCCAGTTTCCAGGGGAAATTTTTTTTATGAAAGTAAACGCGGACGGAGTCGCGGGCAACAGCTAGTGTAGATATAAAAGTAAAATACAAAAATAAATGGTAATATAAATAATATAATTCTCGCGAATTAAGTGTTCTTCTCTTATTCTATCCTGTACCTGTAGTTGATTGCCTGGAAGAAATAGCTTACAGCGATAAGGGCACCATTTTGTTGTAGTGGTATTATAATATATAATTGTTTATATGTTATTGTTCTCGACATCGAACCATTGCGGCCTAACGGCCAGTCAAGAAATAGCTTACAGCGATAGGGGCACCATTTTGTTGTAGTGTTATTATATATAATATTCTGTATTTCTCTTTTGTATGTTTGTATTATGTTACTACATGTAATAAAAAACTTATAATTAAATAATATAAAAAATAACTGTTCCAGAAATCGAAATTTAAATGCGTTATCTGTGAATGCGGTTTCAACTCGCTACCATCTTTTAAATACCACAAAAACAGACATCGGCTCCGGAACAAATGCAATGTGTGTGAAAAGAAATTTGTCTACAAGAGGGAGTTTATCAAACATTACAATATTGTGCATTGTCATGGGTGAGTGTAATCCATAGTTCCATACTTTTTTTTTATACTATGAAGAGAGGAGACGAGCTGGACGCACTCCCGATGGTAAGAGTAACGCCAGCCCATAGCCAATGCAGTGCTACCCGGAACTTTGCTATAAAGCCCAACTCCGGGCAGCGTGCACTACACAGACGCTTCCCACTTTGAGTCGTCAGATGTTAAGACTCATTAGCCCAGTAATTTAATTTAATTTAACTAATATTATAAATGCGAAAGTGACTCTGTCTATCTGTCTGTCTTTCCATCATGCTGAAACTATGTATATTGTATGTTTGTATTATGTTACTACATGTAATAAAAAACTTATATTACTTAAAAAGTGGGGAATGTCAATGTAGTGCACCCATCCCTGGAGTTGGGCTTTATAGCAAAGTTCCGGGTAGCACTGCATTGGCTATGGGCTGGCGTTACTCTCACCATCAGGAGGGCTTCCAGCTCGTCTCCCCTCTTATTATTATAAAAAAAAACCTGACTGAAAGACTGATAGCTCCTCTTTTAAAATAAAATTTGAATTTTTTTTTACAGAATTGAAAACTTTGCCAATGTGGATAGTGAAATTGTCAACACAACACCGGATCTTAGGTAAGTGTATGAATGAGTCTGAAATGTGGAACCGTAGATAGTCCTAGTTTTTCAATTACAGAGCATAATGCGACATTTCGATCTATGTCAAGTTTTAGAAAAAACAAATTTGTTAATTGTATGTCACTGCACATGAAATTGCACGCATCCAATCCGTATCCGAAATTTCATATCCATAACATCCCTGATATAAATATACAGTGTGTATAATTAACTTAAAAAAAAAAATAAAACCGACTTCATGATAATACCTACTCAACAAAAAAAAATCCTTCAAATTAGTTCATAATCGGCGGAGATATGGCGTATAAAAAATTCATTCATCCCCAATTTTCCACCCTTGGGGGTTGTTTTTTATTATTAAATGTAAATGGGACCACCCTTGAGGTAGGTAATACGCTGAAATTTGTTCAAATCGGTTCATGATTGTCGGAGTTATCGCGTAACAAACATAGAAAAAAAAACATACGGGTCGAATTGAGAACCTCCTTTTTTTGAAGTCGGTTGAAAATGTAGGTGTAAATAAAAAAAATTGTCTCCCAACAGTGACAAAGCGGATGTATTCTCTTGCGATGTGTGCTCGAAACAATTTCGCTGGAAGGCGTCTTTACGGAAACATTTGGAACGACACAGCATTGAGAGCGGACAAAAGAGGAAGCCATATTGTGAGCCCTGCAAGTGAGTATTTATGATACACTAGCTGTTGCTCGCGACTTCGTCCCCGTCGGATCTATTTCTATTATTATGTTATAGTGAGTCAATCTTAGAAGATAGACATATACTGTCGTGGACTTTTTTTTAGATCATTTAAAGAGGAATAATTCTTTTATACATATTTTTTGGTATCTTGAACCGTTTTTGCAGCGCACGCAAAGGAAGCCCTCAAAGATGAATAATTTTCCCCGTTTTCTCCACATTTTCCATTATATCTTTGCTCCTATTAGTCGCTGTTATGTAGCCTAAAGCCTTCCTCGATAAATGGTCTATTCAATAAAAAAAGAATTTTTCAATTCGTACCAGTATTTCCTGAGACTAGCGCGTTCAAACAAACAAACAAACTCTTCAGCTTTATATATTAGTATAGATAAGTATCTAGATAATAATAAATATTTTCAGGACATTTATACACAGCGCCATCTAGTTCCAAGCTAAGCCGAAGTTTGTGTTATGGCAACTAGATAACGGAATAAATGACAAATACATACTTTTCTTTCGTAAATACATACAAACAATACATAGCAACACCCAGACCCCAGAAAAATACAAATGTAAATCTATATCTATCTATACATATAATAAAAACGTAACGAGTCGCTGTCTGTACTAGGGATATTACGGAAGTGGTTATATCGGAACCGAAATCGGAATCGGAATCAAATGTGATGGCATAAAAGGGTTAACACACAACTTTTTTACAGTAGTTAGTAGATAGTTTTTATTTCTTTAACGGTTATACGGACACATTTTTTTTTGAATTGCATTTTTGCCATCAGTATCTATCCCTTATCACCCTTTTATAGTTATTTTGGAAATATTTTATACTCTATCCGTATAACCTAGACAATTTTGTCTCATTACATCGCCCGTCACCGCAGTGCTGACGACCAAGCGTAGCTACGGCAAATAAATTTGAAAATCAGCGAAGTGCGTGTCGGACTCACGCACAAAGGGTTTATACCATTGATTATGAAATGGTTAGTAGTTTAAATGCAGAAACTTTTAATGATATATTTTTTTTAATTTAAGTTATTTATATAAAAGATTAAATTGTCACCTATTGCCTTTACCATATTAAGCAACTGACAGATGGTTTGCCACTTATCAAATACCTTAAATCTGTAATTAATAAGTTTTATTTTTTATTAAATATGTTAGATTCAATAATTACTTCATTTCTAATGGTATTAAGTTGGTTGGCATCTGTCAAGTTTGCTCATATTTTATCAATTTGTTACAAATGATTTTTTTTAAAAAGTAGTGTATGAGTTTCTTTGCCTGTATTCTTCTCATACACCTTACCCTTTGGAAACAAGCGTTTATAGATTGAAACAGACAGACGGCAAAATTATTTTATATTTTTTTGCAATAACGTAATGCTTTGGACAAAGCAGATTGTGTGGCTGCAACGACATGTCTGTATTGATCTATATTTTTAGTTTTGACGTTCATAAATATCACAAGGTGATTTAAGTGAATAAATTATTTTCATTTCATTTCATTTTTTCATTTTTACGCGGTAATAAGTGGTTTACGATTTACGAGGTATTAAAAAAACGACCTACTAGATCTCGTTCAAAACAATTTTCGTTGGTAATTTTCAAAGTAATATCATCATATGTTCTTTTAGATTTTTCATTTCCTTATTTTAAAAGTTGGACCGACTTTTTCTAAACTTTGGAAGCGTCCGTCACGCGAACTATTCGCAAATTATTTTAGAAAAAAAATATTTTAGAAACCTCGATATCAGTTTTGAAACTTTGAACTTATCCATCTTATCTCTCTTACACATGGGTGTTTGATAAAAAAAATTATGAGTTCCAGTTCTAAGTATGGGGGGCCCCCAATATTTAGACTTAGACCGCCAGACCGCCAGACGAACCCACGACCCTTCGCGCAGAAAGCAGTTGTGCTACCACTGCTACAAGCGGTCTTCTAAATAAATAAATAATTAAATGTCCAATACCTACACATAAATAATAACTTTTCAGACTGTACTTCGCAACGACGTCGAATCTCAGAAAACACGTTCGTGCCAGTTCGAAACATCAAATACAGTTGAAGCTACGGTAATTATGAAAATTATTTTAATCATAATAATAATAATAATAGCTGCACTCTACAGAAAGCTGAAATTTTAAATACATGTAGAACAGTTCGAAAGTTTTTACAAAACGACAATGACATACCAACACCACTAACTCACCAACACACACCAAACACCACACATACTCACAATCACACAAATCTCTCACAGACCCTTACACCCCATATTACCACAATATCGACAAGTTAGGATAGTGCTTGGCTTTGGCCCGTGCTATCCCGAAACACCGGCAATAGCCGAGATACAAAAACGTATAAAAAAAACTAATAATAATAATACTCATAACCAGGCAGTGGCTGAATCTTAAACAGTGGGAGTATAGCTGAGCCAGGCGCACAATGCGCACTTTCATATAAACTTTGACCCCCCCCCCCCCTTGCCCCGTTAT
>JADANM010005620.1:4137617-4154031 GCA_026213755.1 Eurema hecabe
TAGTGGTCCAAGTCGTGTAGAGGGTGCCCAAGCATCTGTCACAGCTAATGCCGAGGAGGAAAGAGTACCCTCCCTCGGCGGTAGTACTGTGCAGGATGCTTCGGCATTCCTCACACGTGGCGTGCTGGAGGAAAGTTTTCCTTCGCTCCGCGCTAGCACTGTGGAGGGTGTCGAAGCACTCCCCACAGATAGCGAGGATGAACAGCCAGCATTTGTTGCGGTAAGTAGGTACTGTGCATGAGGTAGCTTCGGCCTTACTTGCTGCTAGTGAAATTATAGTAAATCGATCAATTTTTGTGTTTTGATGTCACTCCATCCAAGTACTAAGTCCATCCACGGCTCTAGAGCATGTCCCATGCATGCTCGATGGGTTCGAGGCTTGGGGAGGAGCATGGAGGCTTTATTTCTCAAATATTTTAAAACTTTTCAAATTGAAATTGAAATTGTTTTTATTCTGAATACATTTGAATCAAATACCTTCAGAAAGTCTAAAGGGGGAAAAAATCATTTTTTAATTAAAGAATATAATTTAAACAATAAAAGGTAGTATATTATGGCAAATATGTAAGTTATAATTTTTTACAGTGTGCGAAATGTAGCCGCCGTTGCGCAGCTATAATTTTTTGCGGCTACTGCCAAGAAGCTACGTATTGCTCCAACCGCTGTCGATTAAGACATTACCAGACACACCGGGTCGTTTGCATAAGACACTTGCGAGTAAGATATAGTATGCGGCAAAACTGACCATCTTTTCCAAATTTAGTCCAATAGGTTGAATAATTTTAGCATGATGGAAAGATAGACAGACAGACAGACAGAGTGAGTAAATTATTATTAATTTTGAATTTAATTTTTATTTAAATTATCATGAATGTTTGTATTTAATTATTTTGCATTATTTATTGTAATTATTATGCATATTTTAATTTAATTATTTTGGATTATTTATTTTAATTATTATATTATTTTAAGGGGAAATGAAATACTTCAGGTAGCTATAAGTTTTTATAGACATTTATACAGGTCCAAAAAACAAGAGTCTGTTCTAATCTATTTCTCTTGGTAAGAGAAACATCATCAAAAATACAAGACATAGAGGTAGAAGAGGTAGCCAAGGCGATCAGTAAATTGAAGTTTGATAAAAGTCCGGGACCAGATAAAATAACGAATGAAGTTCTGAAATTGGCGCATCCCAACTTAATAATCCTTTTGACACAGCTCTTTAACTTGGTATTGAAAATAGCGACTATATATTTCAAGCATTTTAACTTTCCACTTCTATTATAAACATTTCACAATATGGACACCTTGAAAAAATCAATGTTGGATATATAAGTGGTCTTTTACAAGCAAATGAAGGATTTTCACAAGCAGCTGAACAAAGTAACTGTAGCACCAGCATCTTCTAGTCCATCCTTCAAGCTTGCCAGAGAATTTGAAAGTTTCCGTTCTTTTGTGATGGCTTCTTTTCAAATCTGTCTGTTTCAAATGAGTCTTTATGAAGAGCAAGAGACAAGATCACGAAGGAAGATGTTATTAGTACATGGTGTCCCGGAAGAAAACTCAATCTAGATATAAGATAGCTAAAAATGGATAGAGATTGCATATTGGGATCCGCCGTATGATAAAAAAAAGTTTGTTTAAAAAAAGCGTTTCAATATACAAAACAAAAAAGGATAAGCAATCCGAAAACGCAAACTATCCGTCAGAGGGCACCAAACTGGATTCAAGTGTTTGGATCGCCCTCGCCTAGTGACAGTGAAAGTAACTTGGAAGTATTAGATCAACTTTCAGATTGGGAAGAAGAAGAAGAGGACGAACTTCCACCAGTGTATTGAAGGTGCTACAACCGCATTAACCACATGCATGCTTAAACGAAGCTGAATTAACGTTCAGATTTAGAATCAACAAAGCTGCAGTAGAGTTACTTTTATCGGAAGTAATGCCCTATGTAAAAATAACTTCAAAGCGGTAACTATATTTCGTACCTAGTCATTGTTTTTAATTTTAAAGAATTTAATTTAATCAGTTTTGTATTCTATGCAGGAATCATGGAGTTTCACCGCTTCATCAGCTTTTGTTGACTCTACGTTTTTATGCATTGGGTACAATGCTTATTGCCATAGCCGACTTTGTGGGATTTTCAAAGTCAACAGCATCCCGAATCGTAAAAAATATGTCAGAAGCAATTGCGATTGTATGATAAATACATGGTAATGCACCAAAACAGTGTTGATAAGTTTTACCAAATAGCTCGTTTCCCAAGAGTTCTTGGTGCAATTGATGGTACACACATACGCATACAGTCTCTGAGTAAGTTAACATTTATTCAGTTACAGCCTTGTCATCAAGTTAGTTAAGTATGTAAAATACGTAAATTGTTTTTTTCAGCCCAAACAATAGGCGAAGAGTTCAGAAATCGCAAAGGTTATTTTTCTTTGAACATTCAAGCCGTTTGTGATGCTGACTTGAAACTAATGAATGTTGTAGCTCGTTGGCCTGGCTCCACACATGATGCTACAATCTTTAACAATTCTGTTTTGAGAGGTGATACTAAATTTAATTAGGGGTTTATTAGCAAATACATGTCATTGTCTATTAAACAAAAATTTATTTTCTTGATCAGACTTCTTTTTACAGCTAAATGTGACGATGGTACCTATGGCAACCGCTGGTTACTTGGTGACAGTGCCTATCCCAACATACTTTATTTATTGACACCGGTTCTAAATCCCACCAACAGAGCAGAGCAGAAATATAATGATGCTCATATTGCAACTAGAAATGTAATAGAACGGTAAGTAATACTTATTTATTTAATTTTCAATGTATATAAGTAACTCTAATATGAATATTTTTCACTTACAATTAACCCAATATCTCTTGTTTTCAGTATATTTGGTGTTTGGAAGCGCCGTTTCCCAATAATTTTTTGACTCTGAACTTATCTACACAACATCTGTAGAAACTACAACATACAAGAAATGCCTGCAGAGGTAGAGATGCCAACAAATCCAACTACAGATTCTGTCAGCCTTGTTGATCCTCATGTTTTAAGATTGCAAGATGTCATAAAAAGGACTGATTTTATTAATAGATACTTTTCTACATTGCACGAGTAAGACTTGTTTAACACAAAATTTTCGTTTAACGTATAATTACTGTCTTAATTTATGATGATATAGATAAATTTTGCAATGTTAGCAAAATCATCTAACATTTGCAATCACGTTGACAACATCACAACAAAAACTGCTTAGAATTAAACGCACGAGAGGAAAGGGATTGATCTTCGATCCATCGTAAAATTCAATCTGCGTTTGAAAATCAATGTAATTGGGACGCAGATCGGAGATCGATCAGGAGATAGAATTATATCGCAGATAGCCGCGATCTCCAGATCGAAGGTTGAATATTGGGATCGGCCGTAAATGGTTATTTGGGAAGATAGTCGAGAAGGCATCCTATCACCAATATCTTCCACATTCCTGCTAGCAGAACAAACCTCCTAAAATATTCCCCTCTAACCAAAATTTGTATTGACTACAACTTAATAGACTCATTAATCGATGGGATGAACATTTTTTCTGATACGTGTTCTGGTTTAAAAAACATCCGAATTTAATGCCCAAGTATGAACCTATGAGAAGTACATCAACCTCAACTCCAATAACTTTTAAAGAACCAAGTGTTCTGCCTCCAACAAGTACTGCTACTAATGTTACAATGGAAATGTCTGAATTAGGGAGTGATTATGATTCTGAAAAAAGTTACACAGATAGTGACAAAAAATTATTCTCCCAACCAACTCTAAGCTCTAGCTTTAGTAAAATATCTCAAATCGTAATTGAAGAAATAAAGAAACGATTGCTACAAACAGAAAACGTTAATATCCTTGCTGTCGCCACTCTTTTAGATCCTCGGTTCAAAAATAAACATTTCCAAGATGCATTAGCCAGTTCCAGAGGCATTAGGAGCATCAAGGAATTTATTTCAGATATTGAGACGAATGAAAAAAATGAAAATCAATTAACAGAGACAAGACCAGTCGAAGAAGAAACTGCAGATATATGGCAAGACCATTATAAACTTGTCAATGAAAAGAACAATATTTTGTCTGGTCAACGAGACACAAGCATGCCTCTGGAGTTGCAAATTTATTTAAAAAGTCCGGTGGCTGACTTAAAACAAGACCCTTTACATTTATGGAAGGCACTAGAATCCACCTGCCCTAATTTAAAGAAAATTGCTCTCAAGCATTTGTGTTGCACAGCAACATCCACAGCTGGTCAGCTTCTGTATCAGCAACGGAACAGACTAAAAGGAAAACACTTATCAAAGTTAATTTTTTTACAGTGTCCCTAAAAAATACTGGGAATGTTAATTTTTCTTATTATTTTTGTGATTTCTATGTTTCTCAGGAAGTGTGGGCTTTTCAATTTAATGTCATATTCTAATAATAAAAACATTTTATAAACATAATAGACAGTTTTATTTGTTTCCAAAAACATCGATGTTTAAGACATATCGATGTTTTTCTAACGATATTTATCGTACATCGATACTTTTGATTCGATGTTAACATCGATGTTTTTCTAATATCGATCATCCCTAGAATGTTTATTTAATGTTTCAAATTATATTCAGCTATTAGACTGTATATTGTAGGGTTTTGTACTCAACAGACGCATTCCTGGAGAGACGCATTCCTTTAAAGAATCAGAGGTCATGATTATTTAGAATCTGATGATAATGCTGCAGATAAATACGAACAATTTAACCGCGCTCTTACTGCATCGGAAAGTGTGTTGGTACAGAAAATCAAAAGGGTTGTCATTAGGCGTGGCGTGGGCGAGGAGTTCCTGTTTCATTTAATAAGGAAGTTCAAGAAGACATTAAATTATTGCTTTCAATCAGAGACATGTTTGTTTTAACATCAAATCGTTTTTTATTTGGTAATCCAAGTTTTGAAAATACAATATATGGTTGTAAAGTACTAGAAAGGCATGCGAAGCTATCTGTAGCAAAAAATTTTATCTAGAAGGCGTAGGACACATTTAGCCACGTTATCACAAATATTTAGTACCTACGTCTGAAAATGACACCGGACAGCATGGGCCACAAAACTAATGTACACAAAAATCATTACGGCTTTCGGATGATGTCTACAAAACTGCCAAGATATCTAAGCTGCTCATCCCTATGGAAGATGGGAAAGCGGACGCTTATAAATATAGAGGAAATCCCTGGGTGAGATTGAACTTGATTTAAATGAACAATTAGATGAAGGGATGACAGAAAATGAAACAGTGGCGGATTTACAATTTTGCCATTGTTCCTTTGGAGGTTGTCTTTGTTGTTGCTGTCTTTTGGAAGGTTGTACGCAGCGACAGATTGCTTGGAAATTTAACCCCCCTAGCGCGCCTGCTATGGGTGGACTCTGGGAGGCGGGTATTAAGTCTGCGAAATATCATCTTGTACGTGTGTTTGGGGGTAGCTCTTTGACGTTCGAAGAGTTATCTACTATATTCTGTAAGATCGAGGCAATATTAAATTCGCGGCCTTTGTGCCCTTTCTCGGATAATCCCGAAGAGTATGACGTCTTAACGGCCGGACACTTTCTCACTGGAAGAAGTTTAAACGCTGTCCCGGAGTACAGCATGGAAACCCTTCCTATTAATAGACTGTCACGTTGGCAGTATGTGCAGAAATGTTCCCAGCAATTTTGGAAACGCTGGAGTCTTGAATATTTGAATACACTACAACAGCGAATCAAGTGGCATAAATCGAAGGCCACCAATATTAAAATCAATGATTTAGTGTTGGTTAGGATCGACAACGCACCACCATGCAATTGGCCTCTAGCAAGGTTTACGATGACTCATCGTACGTCTAAAAGTACGTTTAAACGGCCATTCAAGAAACTGAGTTATAATCTTAATTTAGTTACCTATCATTTACATAAATTCAATTCTGCTTCGTCTGTGGTCGTACCCAGACACCCCCTCACTTCCCTATTATACGTATATATATATTTTTTGTTTTCTTTTTTCTTGAAACCAATTTATTGGTTTCGGTGGAGGGTTAGTTGTACGACAATCGTCAATCGGTCTACCAGCAACCTCTTAGTGCAACACAGGGTGTGTTAGTTTGAGTGCCTTTGCTTTTTCTCGTAGGATAATCAGTGGACATATTCCTCTATCCATTTTCTCTTAAAGTGTTTTTATATATATATATATATAGCTTAAAATACAATCGACGTATCGAACAGCCATGATTGTCAAATTAAAACTCCCTCTCTCCCCAAAAACTGTCAAACATATTAGACAATTTAATGGCCTGGCTGGGTACTTCAGACGCTTCATTCCCAATTTTTCGCGCGTTATTGCCCCTTTATATGAACTTACAAAAAACGATACGAAATGGGAATGGAACGAAAGGCATGGCGAAGCTAGAAATCACATTATCAAACACCTGTCTACTGCGCCTACCCTTACATTATTCTATATACTAGAACAGAAGAAACAATTCAGAGAGACAGTTCAGAGTTCCTGGTCTTGTATCTCCCGAAATGATACAACCGTCTCCTTAACCTCTTCCACATGAAGAGGACGCAAGAGGACGAAAAATGAAAGTTCGCGGATCTTAACTGATACCCCGGAGAAAAATGCAATAGAAGCAGCACATTTAGCCTACACACATTTTTTATTATATTGATTAGTGTTGTAAATTATTTAATTAATAATTAAATCAAGCAAATGTGGAATAAAGTTAGTAATGGATGGATTTGTTTACGAAAAAATAAAGTACAAGGTGACAAATACTATTGGTTGTGTAAAATGAGACGGAACGAAAAATATAACTCAATCAAAGAATAATCACCATATGTAAGAAAGAAAGTGATATTTATACATTGATCAGCAAGAAACTAATTAACCATAACCCTGAGTGTGGTGGCGAGCGATAACGCGCCTAAAGTGGTGCCATCAGAACGGGCAATTGGCGCCATATTCCATGCTTCGCCCACACTCATAATTTGTGCGTACAGCATGCGTTAGCACCTTTAGCAGAAACTAAGGAACGCGTGAATCACGTTGTCGAGTTCTTTAAAAGAAGCTCACGAGCCCTATCGAAACTAAAGGAAATGCAAAATGTATTTGCCTTTATTAAAATTGAAGCAAGATGTAGTGACCCGATGGAATTCAACCTATGAAATGCTCCGCCGCATCGTCACTGTGAAGAATGCCGTTAATGCCACTTGAGGCACAGTAAGACCCGACCTAATTTTTAAATAAAAAAATAAAATAAAAAATCATTTATAGCGCACACGATTGGCAGATAATAAAAGGGGCGGTGCCTATTCTTAAAATCTTCATGAATGTGACGACGGAGGTCAGTTCTGAGAGAAATGTCACATTATCTAGTTATCCCACTGAGCTCCATTTTATTGGCAAATGCTCAACGTCTAGCCAACGAACAGCAGCCAACAATGGAGCTGACTATGATGTTGACATGCTGCAAGGAGAACTTGAAAGGCAGTTCAGCCTTGTAGAACACTCGGTGCTAAATGCAGAAGCGGCACTCCTGGATCCCCGGTTCAAAGATGTCGGCTTTAGAGACAGAACGGCTGCTGAGACAGCGCTTAACAATTTAAGGCAGCGAGTCGGTTGTCAGCGTCCACCACCAAATTTTTATCATGACTCAACAAGCCTTCCGACGCTACACAATCAGAACCATCATCATCAATTTGACCAAAAAGTAGTAAGTTGAGCTGGAAAAATACATGCAAGAACCAATGCTACCTCGAACAAGTGACCCTTTCCCTTGGTGGCAAGAGCGCCGGTTCATATACCCTCAGCCTTTTTATCATATACTTTACAATTATATGATAAAAAGGCTGAACGTAGTTGCCACGTCTGTTCCCTGCGAACGTATATTTACAAAAGCGGGCAATACGTTAACCGAACTGCGCAGACGTCTTACGACAAAAAAATTGTTGCAACTTTTATTTATTAACTGCAACACCTACACCAGCTATATGGACCGTGCTAGCTATATAAACCGTGTATATAATGTATATTTAAATCATTGTACATATTATCAAAATTTTAAATTAAAGGTAAACTTAATCTAGATTGTCAGTCCTAAGCCTGTTCAAGTATTAATGAAAAACCTGTGTTGGTATAAACACATATTATTATTGCATAAATAATATAATTAGTTTCAGGTATCATGATGGCCGACCCGGCTCGATCAATATTGAATATTAGATGACATTAAAAAATAAAAATACGGATCGTTTGATTAAATTAGTTCCAAGTTCAGTGAAAGACGAATAATTGTACATTACGATCTAAATTTAAATTACATTTTGATCGTAACTGGACGTACAGAAGAATAGCTAAGGAATTAAATTGTTCAAGAGGGTTCATTGGTGACGTATACCTATGTCTGAGAGACCGGGTGACTCGAAAAATTCGAATAACTTTTTTGCCCGCCGTCTATTCGGGTTGCAATTTCGAGTAGCTGCCTCATTTTAAGTCCTAAACAGTCAGTGCCGCTCGGAGCTTCGCGGCGAACGTTAATAAAACACGTTCCGGAGTTTTATTGCCAACCCGGTCTGTGAGACCTATTATTATGAATACTAATTACATGTATCGTTAGACTGTGGATAGCAACAAATATTTTAAACAGAAAAGACTATGAAAAGTTTTTTAAGAAACAATTTATCAGAATTATTAGAAGGCAATTAAAAAGCTCAATTTAATTTGGGACATGTGGTTCCAGCATGATGGTTGCCCTACTCATTACAGGGCAAGTGTTAGGCTAGAACAAAATTTTCCTAATAAATTGATAGGAAGAGGTAGGAGGCCATACCATGGCCAGCTAAAAGTTCTGATCTGACTCCCATGGATTTCTATGTATGGGGACATATTAAGAGCTTGGTGTACAATGAGCCGAACCCAGTACCAACTGTGGTAATTTTAAAACAAAAAAATAATTAATTCATGCGGCAAACGACATACAAAGAAATTTAACAACGAATGTTGTGAAAAGTGGCTTAAGACGCAGAATGAGACTATGTGTGCGAAACAGAGGGGGACACATCGAAAATGAATTATGGGCTAATTGTCGTCAACAATAAATTTTATTTTTTTTACCTTATTTGCATTATTTTATTAGTTGACAAAAAATCGTAATTTTTTATTAAAAGTCTTTTAAGTCCAATAAGTTAATACCGTTTAGGATTAGTCCGCAATAATGAAAACTACAATCTAGTAAAGATCTAGGTCGACATAACCAGTAACCCTGTATATCTATAAGTTTATTTTATTATAATAGACAGTAACGATAGAACTGTAAATTTAGAGCTATAACAATACTATGATTTGATAAGACCAGGATACTATATTTATAAAAAGAAAATTGTAATTGTCCTAAAATTGCCTATAGTATCACATGATTCACTGTTTTTTTTTTATAAATTAGCTGTATTTCCCAATAAGTATATGCAGGCTCTCATCCCTCCTTTTCCTTTCATCGCCATAAGTGTGTACTTATAAAGACTGTACTGAAAACTGAACTAAAGACTGTCTTTCTTGTACATGGAGGCTGAATGCACGAAGTTCGGGCACGAGGTTCGAAGGGGTATCTTTGCGAAATGAAAACCAACCAGATTAAGACGAAAGCAGATTGCATACAAAGCTTCATTCAAAATCAGGTTCTGGGTCAAAATTGCAGATCAACAACCTTATCTCAGGAGACGATATTAGGATTAGATGACAGACACTACATATTTTTTATATCTTTGTCACATCCGACGAAAATTCATTTAAAATGCAAACAAGACAATTTTACAACTAATGGTTAACAGTTCTCTAATAACTATTCCTGAAGGCTGTACCCTCGAGTCAAGTAACTTTAAGATTAATAATATTCAAGACAGAGTTCGAGGGCTACCAGTAAAAATTAGTAACATCAACTTCAATGATATCAAATTAAACCACAGCATTGATCATATAAAATTAAATTCAATCAACTTATAAGATTTGCATCAGATTCAAACTAAGGTAACACAAGATAACACATGGACGCTATACTATATTACGATTCCATTATACGTATTCTATACAAGAAAAAGAAGCTAAATGCAAACCAAATAAAAAACCATAATTAAGTAGATGAAAACAAAACAAAATATTAGGCAGTTGAATAAAAAAGAACAGTGTGATACTAGAGACTCTAGTTCAGATGACGACATTAACTTAATAGAATTAAAAAGATTATAATTTTAGTAAAGAAGTATGGTACATGTGCAAGGTGTGTGAAGGGTGGGCTAATGAATCTTGTGGCCACAAAGGGGTGATTAATTTCTATTGCCAAAAATGTTATTTGTTTTTTTTAAGTTAGAGAGTTGACGGCTCCACTTTATGTTTTCAAACAAATTTTTAGCGCGAAGGGTCGTGGGTTCGATTCCCACGCCGGACAAATATATTTGTAATTTACATTTGGGGTCTGGCCCCAGAAAAATTGCAGTGTTGCTAGGTATTGTATGTATTTATTAACAAAAGAAAAATATGTATATGTAATTTATTCCGTTATCTAGTTGCCATAACACAAGCTTCGGCTTAGCTTGGAACTAGATGGCGCTGTGTATAAATGTCCTTAAAATATTTATTATTATATTATTATTTATTATTATCACGTGGAAGAAATGACATTTGATACTAAAATCTTGCAAGAAACGTTGGGTACAAATTTCAATCTGAATTAAGATCGTGATCAAGCCGAATGGCACGATATTAATGTGGTTAGAGATGAAAAGAAAAATCCTTGAGTGTTTTTGTATAAAACATCGTATGAGTTGATTGAATGGTGAATTATAAGAGGCAAAGATGATCAGATAGCATTTACGGGACTTATCCAAGCCTACACACAAAAAATACCTCTTTCTGAGGCAAAGATAAAAGATATTAAGGATCTTATTAATAAATACTCGTTACCACAGAATTATGTAGATTCATATTTTAAGAATTCATTATCTACTTGGTGATTTTTAATTTCTTTTTTCAATTTTGTACGTCATTTGATAAACTAATGTTTTTAAGCCAATATCTTATAATAATTTAATTTTTATTTTTTAGAAACTTTTTATTTTCTTGTTATTTAGTTTATTACTAATAATAAACTAGAACCACTAGAGCGACATTTACATCTTGCTATAGCAACAATTAGACCCTCGCTTTAAGCGCAATCATTTTAATTCAGCACTAGCTGTTTCCACTGCAATAACCGCATTGTCAAAAGAAATACGTTTAGAACATAGACGCAGAGGACAACTTTCGCCTGAACTCAGACCCACAACCACTACCATAATTCCAAATTCAGAAAATTCACCGTCGTTGCGGTCCGGACATGAAAAAATTATAATAGATATTGCTGCAACAACCTCCAGTTTACTTTCAACCAGTGATGCCTAGCGAACTAAAACAATATCTAGATCATCCTATAATACCCAGAAAAGAGAATCCTACAAAATTCTGGTTTGATTGTCGTCATTTTACTCCAGTCCTTTCCGACATAGCTCTAAAGTATTTGATATCGCCTGCGTCCTCGGTTTCCTCAGAGAGAGTGGCATCTGCCGTAAATCTCGCAGTAGCCAATAACAGAAGTCGGCTTGCAGCCGAGCATGTAAATCAAAGAGTTTTGTTTTAAGCTAGTTTGTTTAGTTCGTCGTTGTACTTGTGTATAATTTTGAGTACATTCTTCTAAAAATTAAAGTTTGTTATTTTGGTGTTTTTTTTTTATGTATGAATGTATGGACTATGGACTCTTTGTTATGACGTAAACATAATTAGTGTATATTGTTTAGGTTACTCTAAATAAAGTGTTAATATAGTATGTAGTGAAGTGTAAAATAAAAACTTGTAAAAATGTCGCGGGTAAATAGTGTAGTAAATAAACTAGTGTTTTGTGGGAGTTTTTTCAAAAACTGGATAATGAAAAAAAAGCGAAGTGCAACACCGTTGTGGTGAAGTTTATACACACACCGGCACAATTAGGGGAACACATATAAAAAGTAGATTTTTTCCAATACCTTCCGATATTTTGACAAGTAGTTCTTATTTATGTATTACTATCCTCTCTAGAACTACACTTGAGATCAAATTTCTCATTCACAAGTGTGAGAATTGTTTTTATGGCGCTTAAAGAATTTGTTGACAATTAGCCTTAGCATTGCTTTTGATAAGGACTTCGTTGGGTCCTGTGCATAGTGACTGTGGCTCATTGTACTGTTTATTTTCGAATTGTGTACACATTCCCGATACGAAATGAGTGATTTACCAGCAACTACAGTGGCTAGGGCAGTAACCATGATCGAAGAGAGGCATACCTACCGCTCAGTAAGTCGAGCTTTGGGTGTATCGACTCCGGTTGTTCATCGCGTTGTTCCACGCTACCGGGAGACAGGATCGGAGGTGCGGAGACGAGGTCAAGGCAGAAATCGGGCTACAAGCGCCGTAGATGACCGTTTCATCACCTTACAAACTTTGAGGAATCGTCGACAGACCGCGATTCAGACCAGAAATCAACTGGCTGAAGTCCGTAACGCTAATTTTAGTGAACGAACAGTTAGGAGGCGTCTTAATGAAGTTGGATTAAGATCGTATGTGTCAGCAAAGGAATCTAAACTCGAGGCAGCTCATCGTGTGGCAAGGTTAGCATTCGCCCGTTTTCACCGAGATTAGACATGTGAGTGGAGTCGCGTTTTATTCACCGATGAGAGCCATTTTTGTGTTAATTTCGTAGATGGACGGAAGAAGATGTGGAGATATCGCGGAGAACGATAAAACCATACGAGCTTCAGAGCAACAGTGGCATATGGTGAAGGATCAGTAATGGTATGGGGTGGCATATGTTTGGGAGCTCGCACAGACTTAGTGCTTATTGAAAACGGATCTCTCACTGCACAGCGATACGTAACAGAGATCTGAGAACCATATATCATGCCTTTTGCCCCATTAATAGGCGCAGATTTCGTTCTCATACACGATAATGCGCGCCCCCACACTGCGCGTATCGTGAAAACCTACCTGAATGAGGTTGGCATTAGTCAAATGAACTGCCCAGCGCAATCACTAGACTTGAACCCTATAGAACATGCCTGGGATATTCTGCGAAGAAGGGTTCGACAGCGAAATCCAGCACCCAGGCATGTTGAGGAACTTAAACAGGCATTAGTGGATGAGTGGAACAATTTTCCTCAATCAATGATCGATGGCCTTATTGCGAGTATGGAAAATTGCATCCAAGCTCTCATGAGAGCCCGTAGAGGCAACACTCGTTATTCATTTTAATAATTTTTTACTAATGTTGTAAAAAAAACAATTTAAAATCTCACACTCCCAGTGCCTAATTTTACAAGTTTTCGTAATTAACGTTTAATTTCATTAAAAATGAGTAATTTGTAACTTATTATGATTCAATTTGGTTATTTTAGGGCAAGGTGATGTGTTTCTGAAGACCAAAAAAAGATTAAAAATAAATTCATTGAAAAAACGACACTTTTTACTGTGTTCCCCTAAATGTGCCGGTGTGTGTAGCTTCAAAACTTCAACAGCAAATTTGAGAACACACTTAAAGCGAAAACATCTTAATACGTATACATCCATTTGTACCGCGCAATCTAAGGTGATGACCCCAGAACAAAGTCGAGGACAGGAACCATCAGACGATGTCCAACCTCAACTCTCATCGTCCAGCTCCGATGCTGCATCAGCTTCTAACGTCCAATTTGCAATTGGCAAAAAAGTAAAACTAACCAAAAAAAGACAAATTGATAATGACCTTGCAGATTTATTTATTGATAGTTATCACCCTTTCTCTTTAGTAGAAGAACGTGCATTTAAAAAAATTGCCGGACACACCTGGAAACGAGTAAACATCGCGAAAAACTATCTCTAACATTCTTATTCCAAAATCATACGACCAAACATTTCTACAAAAAAAAAGAAAAATAAAAGACATTGAATTTATATGTCTAACAACAGATTATGGACGTCTCGGGTCAATGATGCTTAGATTGCTGTCACGGGGCACTATTTAACAAAAGATCTTGTTCTTAAGACTTTACTGAAACTTGCAGTTTCAAGATATGCACAGCAGCGCGAATATTCAAGCTGCATTGCTCGAAACGACCAACGAGTGGAATTTAACAAATAAAATAAATTTTATTGTCAGTGATAACGCAGCCAATGTCAAAAAAGCCAAGCCAAGATATAGGGTGAAAGCAGTATGGATGCTACGGCCATACGTTAAACTTAATAGTGCAAGATGCCCTGAATTTAGTCCAAGCTTCTTTGAACAAAGTTAAAACTATCGTCCGACATTATTAAACAAATACAGTAGCGCTAGAAAAATTATTAAAAGCACAATCATAGGAAAAACCAAACGCGACACCAAAGCGCTTAGTACAGGCAGTACCAACCCGATGGAAATCGTAGAAACGTAGGTGGTAGAGCATGGCGTAAGGCTAAACTGGGTCGGCTTGCACCAGGGTGGTACCACCCTCCCACAGAAAATCGACGTAAAGTAATGGTAACTCGTGACTGGGAGTGCCAGTGACCCATCTTCTGGATTAGTTGCAAGGGAGGAATAAGTATTGTTCTGCTCGTTGCTTCCTTTCAACCAATCCCCTTCACAAATCTCCCTCTAATATGGCAGCGATGTTCCGAAAAAAAATCTACCCCAGGAGGGTACCAACATAACTGTTGTTGGAGAATCTCTCCCTGAACATCCTAGTTCAGGCTGCCCCTCGTATTCTGGGGGGCGCGACAACGCTCTATGTTCGAAGTTCGAAAAAAGACGGCGAAGCCGGCCTTATTTTTTCTTACCAAAACGCAAATATCGTCTCCCTCTGATATTTCATCCAGACGGCTAAGAGTTGCCTGTTGATGCTACCATCGGTTCATCCGACCATTGCCTTATCCGGAGTATTTGTTGAATTGGAAAATCAAATATGTGCCACTGTTGCAATTCTTAAAATTGATTTACCAATCTTAACAGTCGAGGAATGGACAATGTTCCACTAACTGTGCACGGTTTTAAAACCTTTCGACGAAGCTACGAAACCTATGAGTGGTGAAAATTATATGACAGCCAATATCATCATAGTCATGACACGCTGTCTTGTGACCAACTGCTACTGCAAGGCTTTACTGCTGGTACAAATAACGTAATTACAGCACTTCGCACAGGCTTGAATAGAAGATTTGAAGGTGTTGAAAGTCGCACGTTCTCGATTTGTACGATTTTAGATCCAAGATACAAAATGAATTTATTTTCTGACAAAAAAAAAAGCAAAAAAAATGCTGGAAGAGATACTTGCAGATGATATTAAACGGCAGCGATATGGAGAAAACCAAGCGCAACAATCCACTTCAACCTCAGCTTCCATACCGGTACGAGATAAATATTCACCATGGACCATTTTAAACAATATTGTTGGAACGAAGCAGCAGCAAGTAGGCACTCCTTTATCATGTGCCATCAAGGAGTTGGACCAGGGGGGTGACACTTAGTAGAGAGAACTCCGATGACAGACATAGAGCTGCCATCTACTGTGTCGCCCCTTTAAATTTCTGTATAAAGTCGGTAATAGCAGTGTTTGTATTGCAAATAGATGTCGCTGTACTATAATATAATATGTACAAAGTCGATAATAGCTAAGCGTGGGTTGAGACGAATACAAATCACAAATGGCCGCCACCCAACGCTTGCGCAGGTTTGGTGTACTTTTGTGATTTCCATTTTCCGTGTTTTGCGATTTTTCTACCCCAAACGTCGAGTCGAGACCAGGTTCTCCTCCGTTTTTGTGTTAAGATTAACCGAAATCCCGGAATATCCGTTCTGTGCGATATAGACGCTTATTTAATTGTTTTGTGCGTTGCAACTTGCAAAGTTCCACGATGCCCCGTCGCTGTGCTCTTGGATGCAAAGCTTCAGGTAAATTTTCTAAGTGAAACATATAAACGATATTACATTATAAATACCATAACATCTGTACATTAAGTTGCAAGATTATGGGAATTTATTTTTATTTGCTTCAGATCTGGTGATGCACACATTTCCGCATCCAGACAAATATCCTGAGCGTTTTAGAGCTTGGGTCAGTCTAGCTGAAGAAAACTTGCAGATGTTATCGGACGATGAGATTTATAAAAAGAAGAGGATTTGTGATATTCACTTTACTGATAACCACAGAAATCGCTTCAAACGTCTTAATGCATTAGCAGTACCATCCCTTCATCTGCCGAGTATGTACCTATATTTCGTTCAATTATTAAAAGTTCAGATAAACAAACTTAAAATTTATTTGTATAGAAAAGATTTCAGTTACATCTTTTTTTAAGCA
>JADANM010005620.1:4173232-4186703 GCA_026213755.1 Eurema hecabe
TGTGGGCTCTGGGCACATTATGATTGTGCTGGTCCAGAGTTTGATACATGGATCTGTGACTTTTGCAGGTAATTATTTACATAATTACCTGCAAAAGTCTTTCTTCTTTCATTTATCACAATATGTTATATTTATTTAATTGATCTCAAAGATATTAATGTCCATTTTTGTTATTGTTAAGTTGATTTATGCTTATATTCCATATATTCCATATGTGATTTTGTTATTTTGTTATAGTGGTTATTCATTTGTGATTTTGTTTTTTATGTTAGATTTTAATTTGATAACTAATATATTTGATTAAAGGCTGTTAATTACTACTTATAAATGTATGACTGATTAGTAAAAACATTAAACTGTTTTAACTTATATGAAGTTTTTTTTTGTATCCCAAAAACAAAATAGTATTCCATATTTGGTGACTTTCCTCTAGTGTTGTCTCTTAATGACAAAGTGAAAATAGTTAAAAGTATAAAAAATGGTGAATCTGGCAGTGAGTTGGCACAAATATATGGTGAAGGAATTTCTACGATATCAGACATTAAAAAAAAATTCTGATTCTATAATGAAATTCACATGCGCGCTTGAGAAAGAAGATGGAAGTTCGCAACGTCACGTTATGAAAAAACCTCAAAATGAAATTCTGGAAAATGCAGTTTTTACTTGGTTTTTACAAAAGAGAGCATGCGGAGCATGTACTTATTTTCTGCATTTAAACAACTGTAGCTCTTGAATTAGACTTGTTACAAAAAAAATACAATGGTCACTTTTGCTAAGGGATAAGTTACTAATCCATCAGGCCATAACGACTCATTGAGACTTATTATTAAGCAGCTATATCCACTCAAGTGAAAAATTGCTCAACTAGCCCAGCCCTATCCTACTGAAACCACAATATTTACAATTGATTTAGAGAAGACGTTACCTACAATGGAAGAATTTATAACTGTTTTGACCATGGCTTATTGTTTCCAATCAGATCTTTTTTTCTTTAGGTAACAAAAGGTTACATGTA
Source organism: Eurema hecabe (assembly GCA_026213755.1). NCBI lineage: Eukaryota > Metazoa > Arthropoda > Insecta > Lepidoptera > Pieridae > Terias > Terias hecabe. The sequence continues at coordinate 4,174,248 of JADANM010005620.1, forward strand.
GTTGGCAGAACACTACAAAATAGTCTTGGATATTACGAATGATTTAGACATCCCCATTTATATTTATTTGTTTTAATTTTTTTTTCAACTACCACAAGTAAATTGCAGCCCATTGGTCAGAGGTATTATAACTTTATGTATATATTATAACTTTAAAATTTTACTACAGGACGTTGTTCAGTATGTTCTCAAATTTATAGAAGAGAATAAAAGTCCAGAAATCGACATCTTTCAGGCCCCGAGATTTGAATGAAAATCTTGGTTTTCTGTTAGCAGAACCATAATTGGTAATTGCTTCAAAAAAGCTGGATTCAAAGTGACCAAAGCGACTCTGAGCGTTTCCAGAATGGAATAGAATATGTCATTTAATAGACAAAAGAATACTTTTTAAAAATAAAAGCGAATGGTAAAAAAAAATAGATGGATTAATGACTCTTCCCGGTGTCGAAGAGCCAAAATTAAATATTTCGGCAATTAATAGACTTATAATATCACCAGTTATATGAAAGCCTTGCTCTTATTCGTGATCACTTAAGTCGGTCGGAATGTACAACGTTTGCCACGATAACTTCTTAAAAAAAATGCCAATTTTCAGGGAAATCTGCCAAGGAGCCCTCAGCAAAAAAAAACAAATTCTCATAAGAGGTGTCAAGTATTAGAACTAGTGTAAACCAAACAATGTAAAATATGTAGTCTATGCCACGGCATAGACCATATCACGATATGGTCATTTTGTTAATCCGTCATCTATTTCTCTCTCTCTTATATCTGATGTCAACTAATGAAAATCAATATTCTTTTGCCAATGATGGGATCATCAATCCTGCAACAAGAAAGATGCAACAAGCATATTAGCCCTCAACATATAGTGCCTTTAAATTATTTTATCTAAGAAGATATTTATTAAGTTTACTTTTGCTGAGGAAATCCAAAAATTATTCCAATTAATAAAAGTTTATATTTTCACTATGTTTATGGTTTTGTTATATCTTTGTAATAGTAAATTATTGCATGTTACAAAAAATTATTGTTTGTCTCAAACACAAAGAAATGCTTATCTGGGTAATGATGACCCAGCCCCTACGTCGATATAAATTTTTTCTACCCCCATGATGCAGGGTTAAAACGAGCTTGCCAGATTGCAATGACAATAAAATTCAAATCTTTATTTATGTAGTCAAAATGAAGACTAAATAATCATCTAAATATACATACATCGCAAATATGGCAACATGTCACATTTGCGAAATGTTAATAGAGAAACATAAGTCATGAGACAAAAATTGTTGTGGAAAACAGAAAAAGAACCATTACCCAATTAAAGAACAAGTCTAGACTATTTATTTCACATTTTTATAATGCAATGACATTTTTAATTGTTATTTGATGGTGATTTGTCATCATCAGAGGACGCTCCAAATAATTTCACATGAAGTAAAATACCTTACAAATTTATAACCAGCCCTCAGAAAGCAAGCGAAAAACAAGAATTCAATGACATCAAGATCACATTGAATATATCAAGACTTATTGAACCAACGAAGAGCTACCGAACCAAGACTTCATAGCTAGTAATATCATCTATTGTTGTATTTGAGAAAATTAGTTAAATTATTTGTTTTTTGATGATAATACCGGCTGATTTTACCAAATGAATTGTTTTAAATTGAAGTGACATCACCTAATAAATACTAAATATGGATGGATTGTCAAAGATAGACTAACCAAGAATTCAAATTACTACGTAGGTAATTATTTTAGGTACCAACTATCAACCACAAAAATTTCTCAGTAACTTTTATACATTTTAATAACTTCGTTTGACTGAATGATAAAATAGCTTATTGGCAAATGAAAATACAAAACCCATTACAAAAACAAAAAACACACGTGACGCTATGTACGAAAACGATAATTACATTGTCCACTTTTAAAATTAGTAAAACGAACCTCTTTAAGGTAAGAAGAATGAAAATTCATTGTTCTGCACTAAAAATTATCTTACGAAATACAATTAGATACCTAATTAACTAACTTTAAATACAGAAAAATCAGAAAGAGAAAGCGAAGTTGCGAAGTGCGAACATTGTTCACAATTCACATCGCAAAATTGAAAGAATTAAAAATTGGATTTTTGAATGACAATTGACAGATGTCATCAAAATTATATCTATGATCTATCTAATATCTATGATCAGAAATGAAAGTGGTTTTCAATAAAGAGAATATAATCATTAGGTATATTATACACACCTACGTTTAGTTTTCAATTACAGAGCATAATGTGACGTTTCGATCAATGTCAAATAAAAAAAAACATTAGCTCATCACACTGGCACAGCACAGCACACTTTTTAAATGCGTGCATTGAGCGAAAGCACTACGTAATTCTTTGAAGAGTTCTCGATATATGAATGAAGAAAGATGTAGTTAATAAGTATTGTTCCGTATAATGCTGAATAATGCTTAGATACGTAGAAATATAGGAATAGGATACAATATTTTCTATTGTGTAGCATAGCATAGTATTGCCTTTTGCACTAGTGTTCCAAATACTGTTAGAATAATAACACTGTATAACTGTAACCGTCCATGGTTACAGTATTTTTTATTTTAGAATAATCATAAAAAAGTAATTTTCGAAATGCAGTGCTATCTTTATTTTAACTACACAAATCCCTGATAGTGTAGAATGCACGCTTTACTGTGTAATAGTTACTAGTTACTACGTAATATATATATTTTAGCTATGACACCCCGGTCAATAAGTATTAATTGTTAATGTTGGTATACTGCTCATTTGATGGTTCTAGATCTGGTTTTTTTGGCTTGCTTAAGTTTTTCACATTAAATTAAATTCCCCATAGACAACATATACACTAAAATATCATTTATATACACAATACTACCGTATTAATAAAATATACAATTACGTCACACAATTTATAAGATTCATGGTTTTCTTTATATAAACCGTCTTGTGAATTTCGAGAATTTCAATTCTATTAAAAAAACTTTAAGAACTGTTGACACTTAAAGAAAAATATGGATGTCTAAGAAGGTCTTTACTATAAATTATAATAGTCATGCAATTGCATTACAATCGTTGTGATTCCTTATTTTTAAAATTCAAAAGCAACTTATACCAAGGGCTCTATTTAAATAATAGACGAAAAGAAAATAATTTTTTATGAATAATGTAAACACCGAACATGTAACCGAGTTTTTGTTTTTGTATTGCCATAAACAACAACCATAACTAGAAGACGAAACTAAAAAAAATCATAATCCTGCCTGCCGTTTAGAGTTTTGGCAGGAATCTTACGGCGTCTATTTGTAATCTCGATTGAATATTCCTTTTTTGGTGCATAACGTGATTTAATGTTTGCGCACGAGAGCGCATAGTAGCGCCGTTCCGATTGCTCCAAGATTCGTCTAGGTTCTTCGTAAAGCTCACTATCACTTTACGAAGGGCAGAACGAAACGACTGACTGACTCTACTAAAGACGACTTGATGACTATTTTACTTGACATTGGCAAAAAGCTAGACGCTAATGCCATAATATATAAGAAAGAAAGAAAAAGACTGCCGTTTACCTACTTCGAAAAAGTTGTATTCTCACATATTACATAGTGCGTACCTCGGCTCGAGAGTAGAGCCAATTTTCCCAAAATCATATAAAATAGCGATTACGAGTTTTTAAATTTTAAACTGTTACTTAAGGAAAAAGGTAATTAATTGTTGTATACTACAATTTTCATATGATAATCAATTTATTACATATTATAAGATATCCTAAAGTACCAATCTCGATAATAAAACCAAACGATTGGGTCACGTTGGGAAATATAGTAAATTAATTAGAAATATAAGAATAAAAGTAAAATACAAAAACAAATTTAAATTGTAGTAGTTTGTAATTGTAGTAGTACTATTACAGTTACAGAGGCGAAACCCCAAATGTTTAAGAAGTATTTAAAACTTTCGTGACAGTGTTGACTAAGGTATCAAATCTACGTAAAATAAAAAAAAACTTAATATAAATACGTATTGAATATTATTCTATAATAAATTAAGAATAATAAGTACCTATCTAATCATGCTTTCATTGTTAAAAATGGGACGTATTTTTATTTTCTAAATCTCTTAAAGGGAATCAAAGGTGTTATAAATCGTGGTTGAAAATTAAGTTCGTAGTTTCTTCAATTTACGATATAAATAAAAATAAATAATTTATGTAATTCTTATTATTTACGTGTTTCTATCGTCTTTAAGACTTAAGAGTATCAGGTTAGTAATTTTTTTCATGAAACATTACTTATCACTTTCTATTTAAACTATAATTGCGATTTTTTTTTTGTATATTTGTTACTTTCACTCGAAAACTACTAGAACATCGTTATAAACTTGACTATGATTATTTATTATTAAATGTCGTCATTATGCCACGAAAGCGATTTTATTACGCGTTACAAGCCTATATACTACATCATAATAAAGAGTATTTGCTACTTTTTGTTTCTAATATGTTAGTTAAATGATTTTTAATGAAATAAGCTGTGCTATAGAGATACATATCACACAAATTCTTACATTAAAACAATATCTGTACTGAAAATATAAGAAAGATACATTTAATAGATTGCTTGCATTAGATAGGATCAAAACTTCTTAACCAATAAAATTAATCTTTGCATCGTGACACTATACAAAACTAGCATAATATTTTCAATCAAACATTTAATTATTCTCACAGTTAATATCTTTCTTCAATCTTGTACAAATATGACACTTGTAAAAATTATTTTTCAGATACAATGTCACAGAGAAGTAAAGCAAGAATCTCTTCTCGAGTGATGCCTATTAAAGAAGTCATTACAAGATTTAAATCTGCTCAGCTAAAAAGACAAATAAAAGATACTTCTATACCTAAAGAAATACCAATAAAACGGAGGAAAATCAACAATTCACCGAAAATAAAATTATCTAAACCTAAAATTGTAGAAAACAATGAATATTATCCGGATAGGAAGAGAAATAAAGTGCAAGTCAAAAAAATTGTTTTGCTACCAAAACATGATTATAAAGTTATCGGTAAAAGTAACAGGAGAAAGTTAAATGTTCCTAGAAAAGGTTTGTTTTTATCCCCATATTAAAAATGTGAGTGTATGTATGTTTGTGGCTTTGTGAAAACTACTAAATGCATTTTAATATGATACTGGATTAACATGTGGAATGTTCATCAACTTTTGCAATTGTTTGTACATAATTTTTTTGTAATACAATGAGATTGGGAAGTCTCAGGTTTAAATATATACCCACTGCCCGTGGCTACTCTCATTTAAGTGCCCAAGTGATAATTGGTTGAGTAGTACTATAGATTTAAGCTTATATAGGGACAGACATAAAAAAGTGACAATGTTTAATACTAGGGAATGATTATGTGTAGCTCAGGTAAATAGATAGGTATTATTGTAATAAGTATAGATTGTGTTTCAGTATCCTGCTTTTAAAAAATATAAGTGATCAAAATTTACCTTGTATTGAAAGACGGGTACTGGGTACGCATTCAGATAGGAAAAAGACATTTGAGTCTTTGCATTTTATTTGAATTTTAAGAGCTTGCAATACTCAACTAGCTATTTTGAGAAAATCACTTAAGTTTATTAGCTTTTACAATAAATTCAAAATTGGTTCCATAGTTAAACTATAAAGATATATTACTCAAGCTTAGCTAAGCTATAACGATAAAAATATGCTAAAGTTCCAGGCTATAAGCTTTTTAGTGAATTTTATCTAGAGAAATATAGCGGATAGCATGCATGCAAATTTAACAGACAAACTTACAGAGAGGCAGACATCAGACTTTATATTATTTTGAATAATATCACATCTGATATCATTTCATTTATTGTTATATTCATGTATAGATAGATATATACACATATACATATAAACAAAGTGGAGTGTCTGGTTTTCTCTCTTTATCTCTGAAACTACTTGATCAATTTTTAGACTTTTATTGGCAACTAACTAGCTTATGTAATAAGTAGTAATTTAGGCTACTTTAAAGTAATTTTTTATTTAAGTTTGTAATAATTATACAGCTAGTTAACTAATATTTCTTTAACATAATTTCAGAAGCGAAAAGAAGATACAGTGATAGTTTATCTAGTACAGATTCACCGAAACACATATCTAAAGAGCACACAATATCGGAAATGATACAACTCATAGAGGACACAGGAAATTTGGATGATGAAGATTTGTTAGAAATATTGACGTGTCCGAGCCCTGTGTGGTGGGAAGACCCTCCAGATGGATATCATGAAGGTAAGCTTAATAAAGGTCGGCAACCCACTCCAGAGTCCAGAGTTATCAAGCTCTGCATGTTCATGGGCAGCGATGACAACTTACCATCAGGTGGCTCGCTTGAGCGTTTGCTCGCTATGTTATAAAAAAAATTCAAAGTTAAAGACAAATATATCTTTCTTCAATTAGGCTACATCCTACTAATATTATAAATGTGAAATTTTCTGAAAATGTATGCATGTTTGTTATTGTTGTACGTAAAAATGGCTTTACCGATTCAGTTAAATTTGGTATAGATATAGGTCACTGGATTTACACATTTTATATCCCGGTATTGCCCCGGGAACGAAGTACGCGGGTAAACCGCGGGCATCGGCTAATATAGTAATACTTTTGAAAAATTCATTCGCCACCGGTTCGGAAGGCAGTTTCTACAGAGGAGAACAGACAAGAAACTCCGATAGTTGCTGTTTGAAAAATGTGTGACGAAGGAAAGAACTAGTTTGGTTATTTTAGAAATATTATTTGTCTCACCTGGTTGTACCACCTACTCTTTCTGTTTGTGTGTCATTTTATATAATAAAAAACATTCTAAACAAATGTTATTGATATGAAAAGTCCCTCCTACTGGTCTAAATAAACCCTTCCCCGATAAATATACATCATCAATAATTTTTCAATTCAAACCAGTAGTTTCTGAGTCGAAAGCATTCCAACAAACAAACAAAGATGACTTTTCAGCTTTATAATATGTACTAGCTGTTGCCTGGGTCTCCGTCCGCGTGGACTTTCATATAAACTTTAACCCTTTATAACCCTTTTTTCCAGTTAAAATTAGCCTATGTTTTGTTCTCAAGCTCTAGACCATCTGTGTACCAAATTTCATTACAATCGGTTCAGTAGTTTTTTAGTAAAAGCGTAACAGACAGACAGACACAGTTACTTTCGCATTTATAGTATTAGTATGGGTTAGTATAGATTACTTTAAGCCGGTTTTTTACTAATTACCCATTTGGGACATAGTAATTTGTTTCAACGGCATAACTATATTTCAGTATGTTATAAAATATGTCGTTTTATATTTTTAATGTAAATTAAATTGTTTCAGAACCTATAATAATAAATTCAGCAAATGAATCGACAAAAGTTACGGAAGAATTCAGCGAAGAAAATGTAGACAAAGAAAATGTAAGAACAGGAAAGAATAACGATTGTCTAAGGCAAGAATCCTTAGATATTAAAGTAAAAATAAGTGATCCTAATATTATTAAAAAAAGAGGTAAGCTAGAATCGTTATTAGGTGCTATAAAAGCTAAAACAAACAAAAAAGAAAAAGAAAAAATAGATTTAAAGACTGATAAAAAAACTGATATATTAAATGCACCTCTCGATGATGCTATGTTGGATAACTTGGAAAATATGGTGATACCTATAGAAGATGAAAATGAATGTGATAAAAGTCCTGATGTTGAAATAGTTAAAATTGATGAAAAACCAGCTCTCAAATGTAATAAAAATGATTTTAATTTAAAAATTGATAATTCAGATACACATCAAACTATAAATGAAATTGACAAAAAAATCGATATAGCATCGTCGTGTGCTTTGAAATATCTAGAAAAAGATGCTTCAGATTTCATAACAGTTTATAAAATTATTAACAGTGATACAGATGATATAGTCGATCAGACAGATAAAAAAGAATTTAATGAATCAAACGAGAAAATCGGTAAAATCAATTCTTATTTTAAAACATGTAAGAATTTCAAAAGATCTTCCAAAAAGAGTCTAGATTCCGATGAGTATTCAAATAGCAGTGCTAGATGACGTCACACAATTTAAGAAAAAAACATTAAAACAATGTTGTGATAGCAGTATTATTATTTTCATTATTGATTATGGAGCAAAATAGAATGTAATCCTCCTCTTAACTAAAGGGAGGATTCTCCAGAGGCCATTAGCCCGCAATGGGATATGTCGACAAGCTGTATATATACCAAGTCTTGAACAATATCGTAAGCGCGATACAGAACCGGGTGCATTTTTTATTATTCTATGTCTATGATATTAAAGTTAATAGATATGTTATACACCAACAAATCAATTGAAAAAAATGTTCCACACAGCAGCGGCAGCACACATACATACAAGTCAAAACGATAGTAAAAAATAAAATATGATAAAACCAACATGATAGTTAGTAGTAGATATATCTCGCTGTGTTAATCTCTTAGTATTTTATAGTTTTTTTTTATAATAATTTTGCACTTGTAACATATTTAGTATCATATCATTGGAATTACATATATTCCGCTCTGGAAGAGGCAGGTTTTCTCCTATTTAAGAGGAAAGTAGAAACATAAGGTTTTCTATTAAATATTTCTAAGTTTGTACTTAAAGCTGGTTTTTATAGTAGTAATTATGTTGGTTAAAGAGTTGCTATAACTACACTACTTTTTTATGTTAAAGTTTTAAGTTTAAAAGTAATTTAAGAATGCTCTGTCTATAATACATAATGTTACAATCAATGGTGCAATACAAAATAAACATTAAATCATTACTAAATGTGGAGTTTTATTTATTGCACAAATTAAAATATCTTTATTAATCTTGTAAATAAAATTGAATCGCAAGATGTGTTGGTAAGCGCATAACTCATAACGAGTTAACTGATTTTCATAATTGTTTTTTAGAATATTCACAGATGTGTATGGTTCTTAAGTAAAAAAAATGGTAAGTGCAGTGTATAAGGTTCCGGTAGGACAGGTATAGTAACCGTCAAAAATGTTTAGCGATTGACGAGAATAGCTGCTCATCGGTAGAATCGCGCTCGTTGGTGCGAGAAAGACAACACGACTGGGACAACCAATCAACCCTCGCGCACCCGACGATCACGCGCCCCGCGCGCCGCACCGCTACCTCGATACCTTATTTTTGACTTCTGCGCAGGTTTCGTTCACCGCTAAAGGTAATTGACGGTTACTATACACGAAGTACGTGAACGAAGTCGCGTTGGACCAGCTAGTTATTAAAAAAAAACTAAAAATACATGCCGGCGGGACATAATGAAAGAGAAAGAGACTCAGCTCATCGCTGGTTTATATAGTGTTATCTCTTTCGCATGTTCCACTAATGACTAAACTAGATTTCTTAAGAGATGAAGCTTTATAAAGCTAAATGAAATCAATGGTATATTTTTAGTATTGTTTAGTTTGGCCAGGATTTTAACATATTTATGTAACTAACAACGTAACTGGGTATTCTATGTACTTTGAGCCAATTTTAAGACAGATCTGTTATCTTAGTAGTCGGTAAAAGATATAAATTTCGCATGTATAATATTGTAAGAAAACATGAGTATACAAAATAGGTATAATAATTTAATAACTACACAGAATAGATTTAATATTTTTAATTATTCAATATCAATCAAAAACCATGGTCCAGAGCTAAAATGTTTGCAATGACATCATGGAATGTTGGATTTAAGAAATCTATGCTCACTCTGCGGAACAAGCTGGCGAATGACACTTTGACAGTTGACAGATCGACAGCTGTCAAGTTGACACACACAAAACTGATCATTTGGTTTTTTTCATGCTGAAACAAGAATTCTATCAAGGCTTTTTGATATATTTATATACATTGAATAATTACATAAAATTGATTTTTTTGAAACGACTGCTGTTTGATTTACTGTTCCATTTTTTATATTTTTGTCTTTCCTTCATTTTAAATTTTAACGAGCCTCTTTTTACCAGCCGTTTTTAACATGAAATAGACGGTTACGGAATATTCAGCTTTCGTAATGAAATATTTAAAACCAAACGCAGTTAAATACTTACGGGTAATGTAACATTATAGTGCGCAGTTTTAGCTGGAATCACATGCTTGGCATTGTAAAACAACTTTGAATAGTTCCATGATTGATCTCCTGCAATATAATTAAAATAAATAAGCGTTTGCCCCTTTCAAATGCGGATCCAGATCCAGCTTTGGTGCCAATGTCGTGACGTTATGCAAAAATCGGCCAACTCGCCCATGGTGGTACAACCCTCCCTTAGAAAACTTACACGTAATTATATATAGCCTTATTAGTGATGTCATTGCATTTCGATGGAGGAAAGATGCACTTACCTACCTTCCCTCTAATCAACTTTTAGCAAAAATCCTTTTTTTTGCTAAAGCTTTACTCACATGATGCAAACGGCGTGTTGACTGTCTTAAAAAATTTATTTACTAAACAAAACTTTCTGATCTTTAATAGAATCCATAATGTGGGTGTATAACAGCGTAAAAGAAAAAAAAATGTGTCCATAAATGCTTTCTCTTCGTGTGTGTTTCAATATTGGACTTATTTTTACAATATTGGGCTTAAATTTATAAGTTTTAGTGTATAACAATTATAAATTTAATATCTAACAGAACTCGTAAATAAATTATATCTGATAGAAATGAAAAGTGAAAACCCTAGTCTCCCTGTTACTTAATAAAAACACATTACCAAAAGAAAAATCACAATTATATTTATCACAGGCGACACTGCTTATCAATACGAGAAAAAGCGCGAAATGCTTCATTTTGCATCAAAATTGATGTGTGAACCAGAAAAATTCTTACCGCGCTAATTATAACAATTTCTCGTAACGGTTTTTGGTAATTTATTCGTTCTACCAATAATTAGTAGGGTTTTTATTGTAAGATTGATTTATACCCAATTTTCACGGTTTTGTTGCCATAATAAAAATTCATTAATAACTCAGATTATTAGGTAAAGCCCATAAATCAGTTTTACAGGATAATTAGTTGTTAATTCGTGTACTATAATTAGACTCAGATTGTAACTGAACAATATACGTTTAGTACTTAGGTAAAATGTTCAGTATTTCATTATACAAGTGTAACATTATTATATTACAGTAATCGTCGTTTTTATTTACAATTAATGTGTGTTTTTATTTTAAAAAGAGCGACTATCAGAGTTTCTTGCCGGTTCTTCTCTGAAGAAACTGCCTTCCGAAACTTTGGTTTTGTAATACCATGACGATTCAAAAGTTTTACTAAATGTAACATAATTGAATAAAGATACTTTTGACTTTGACTTACAGATCTCATGAAATGAATCTCGCTTAAGATTCTTTTTTGGGACATCATAATAATATATTTATAGTCATAGTTACGCATAACGCAGACTGATAGTCCCTTATTATAATCATTCCGCCGTAAGTAAAGCCAAAGCAAAGCAAAAATAATATGTAGGTGTTAACAGCACGTTCTTATACTCGATGACACGCACATAAGCCCACCGATAATGTTGCTGCTATAAGAAATTTACCCTATAAATGTGGCAAAATTGAAATCTACGAAAAACTAAGAATTTGGATGGGCTGCACTACGGTGACGATCTATGTAAGTAAAATTATCTAGGTTGAAATGGCTAATCAATATTTAGAAACTTGGACTTAGCGGATTGTATTTATACAGGGTTGATGCGACATATGGGCATTAAATTAAACCACTTATATAAAACATACCTAATACTCCTGTCGAATAATTCTAAATTTTTTCACATCAAAAATAAAAAAGTTTTTTTTTCGAACAAAGTAAATAGTTTATAAATCATCCTTATATGAAAACACCATTTATAAATATTTACACTGACCTGGTGTAACCTGTGCTCAATGCGGCAACGTCGCATAATTTTTTCTTAAGATACCGCCGACATGCTTCAATATTTGATTACATTACGTGTTTTAAGTCACTCACCCGCACAATATTGATACGTTATTTATATTAGTTAATGTGTAGTTATATAGCACGACGTCGTGATTTTCTTTAATAATTTAATTACAACGATTTACAATATTAACTTTTGAGTTTATGAAATGCTAAAATAATGCGATCTTTTATTTAATTTATAGTGTTCATACCGGTAGCATACACCTCACCCGTAAATCGATATCATACCATTGTACTGTTTCCTTTTTAATCTATAGACAAAATACCATATAAGTACATTTAATTATTCTACCACTGTCCACAATAAAAAACCTCGAATAATCTCATAATATGTATCCAATCACAATAATTAATAAAAAATTGCCACAAATTTATCCTAAAACACTAATCACTACGGTATAAAG
>JADANM010005620.1:4189257-4208919 GCA_026213755.1 Eurema hecabe
ATATAATATGTTGATTTATATTTTAGTAGTAAAAACACTAATTTTGATTTGTCTAAAACAAAACATTTTTAATATTATTATAAACATGAACATTATTAAAATAAAACAATAATTGAATTCAAAGATTAGTACACAAACCTAAAACAAAACAAATCGACAATTAAAAGTTTTCACTTTAAATATTTCTACTTTGCGAGCAAATCAGTTACATCGCCATCTTAATTCCATCTGTCATTCTTCATGTATGACGTATGTACAAAGCTTACATACATTTCATCACTGACCATTGAACTTGGCACACATTTAGATCTCACTTCTCTTGTCGTTGAAGTCAACAAGCAAGGCATTTATCATACTCTTTAACTGGGCACTCATTTCACATATAAATACATACATATATTACATATCCTGATTATATGTTGTGTAATATGTAAGTTAATCCACATAAAGATTAGGTTGTAGGCCCATATATAGTACCATAGTATACAGCCTCATGAGTTTTGATTACTAACTGATTCTTACATCCATATTAAGGTATAGGAACTAATAAGGTATTTTTGTTAAGCGTTCATAATAGAATCTAATTATTTAAAAACTAGCTGTTGCTCGCGACTTCGTCCCCGTCGGATCTATTTCTATTATTATGTTATAGTGAGTCAATCTTAGAAGATAGACATATACTGTCGCGGACTTTTTTTTAGATCATTTAAAGAGGAACAATTCTTTCATAAATATTATTTTTGTATCTTGAACCGTTTTCGCAGCGCACGCAAAGGAAGCCCTCAAAGATGAATAATTTTCCCCGTTTTTTCCATATTTTTCATTATATCTTCGCTCCTATTAGTCGCAGCGTGATGTTATGTAGCCTAAAGCCTTCCTCGATAAATGGTCAATTCAATAAAAAAAGAATTTTTCAATTCGAACCAGTAGATCCTGAGATTAGCGCGTTCAAACAAACAAACAAACTCTTCAGCTTTATATATTAGTATAGATTGCCGGTTTTTTATTTATTTCTTAGTATTCATCTAATAACCTATCCCGATACGAAAATTTAACTCTCGAGGTCATCAGGAACTGGCTTAGTTTTGATCTATAGGTCAGTCAGGCAGTCAGTTAAAGATAAAAATGTGGATTTTTTGACATTAATTTCCAAATAACCGTTTGATATAAGCTTATGAAATTTAGAACAAATATGTATCTCGCAAATCTATATCTTTATAATTCAAAGGTGACTGACATAGTGATCTATCAACGCACAGCCCAAACTACTGGACGGATCGGGCTGAAATTTGCACTGCAGGTAGATGTTATGACGTAGGCATCCGCTAAGAAAGGAATTCCCGAAATTCCCGCGGGAACGAGAATTAGCGGGAAAAATCTTTTGTATGAAAAATCTAAATCGCTTAAGTAAGACGCTTGAAATTTGGCATGGAGGTACCTTAGTAAACTTAAAGGTTATTTGCAACAGGATATTGTAAAATTCCAACGGGAACGGGAGTTAGCGGGAAAAAACATTTGTATGAAAAAATCTGAACCGCTTACGTTAGACGCTTGAAATTTGGCATGGAGGTACCTTAGTAAACTTAAAGGTTATTTGCAACAGGATATTGCAAAATTCCCACGGGAACGGGAGAAAGCGGGAAAAGATTTGTATGAAAAAATCTCGGAAAAAAGGATTATAATAGTGGGAAGAGGGTGTCATAGTTTATATGAAAGTCCACGCGGACGGAGTCGCGGGCAACAGCTAGTCTCAGTATATGAGCCAAATTTGGTATGTTTATGTAAAATAGTTTTTGATTTATGATGGGGTCAAAAGTAGCTCCAAATAGTTCGTGTAATATAGCACACGGTACGGCTCGCTTGTTGTTTCTGAAATTTGTGTCTAAATGCTTTATTTTCTTATTGCCTTGAAGAAATTATATTAAGTGATAAGGCCGCCTTTTACAGGTAGGTAATTATGATTTATTTGACCAGTATTTAAGATTCCTTTGTATAATTTAAAAATACATAAACCCCCGACCAAAAGAGCAAGCAAACTGAGCATGTAACATTACTTAACTATCACACCTAACAAACTAGAAGACCTGAACCGATTTCCACCAAACATAGCTAGCAACACTTTCGACGGATATAAGTACCTTTCAAACAAAACTGCATTAAAATCGGATCATCCGTTTGGGAGCTACGTTGCCTCAGACAGACACAAACACTGACAAGTCAAACATTTTACACCCCGTCATGTTTGCGTCGGGGGTTAAAATAATAATAATATTAATTAAATAAATAAGTAATTACAGAAAATTCAGCGCCGCACAACTCCCTGCAGGGTGGACACACTACACCTCCCTTGTGTAGCCAGCCTTTCTGAATTATTCGCACTTGCAACACTTGCCCCGCGAAATAGCACGTGTATGTGTAGTTGCCAACCTTAAAAAAAATAAAAAACAATTTCTACAAATACAAAATAGTCAAATTTTTTCATTCGAGAGTATTATAATTAACTCAGAAGTTACTATATTTATAAAAAAATATATCACAAATAAATGGCAACATTATCTGCGAGTGTCAAAACAAAAGCAGACAGTGCCTTTTTTACTTTTGTCGTTGTCTGTATTAGCAGACATGTAATAAAATGTTATATTTAAAAAATTTATTTCTATTCCAGGATAATTGAGAGATAAATGGTAATACTTACTACAATATGCAATCGTCCGCCGTCACACTTATATTTATAACAACCTGAACCCCAGTGTTGCCATTCTCTTATCTGAAATATTTAATAATAATAATAATAACTCTTTATTGTACACATAAGAAGAAATAACATAACAAGCAGCAAGAGAAAGAAACAAAAATAGTACAACAGGCGGTCTTATCACTACAGTGATCTCTCCCAGACAACCTAAGACCCCGGAAAAGCTGACAAGAGAAAAAGGTTATTTATTTCTTTACTAATTAAAAAACATTTCTAAATGATAAAGTAAATGATAATAACAATTCAGAACGCTTATTGTAACACAGCGCCATCTAGTCCCGCGCTAAGCTGAGCTTGTATTAGGAACTTAAGAACGAATACATTACATATACATACTTTACTTTTGTAAATACATACATACAATACATAATAAAACCCAGACCATAGAAAAAAACAAATTTTAAATTACACATGTTTTTGTCCAATGTGGGGATCGAACCCACGACCGTGGCGCGGAATCCATACTAATATTATAAATACGAAAGTCACTCTGTCTGTCTGTCTTTCCATCACGCTAAGACTACTGAGCCGATTAGAACGAAATTCGGTACAAAGGTAGTCTACAGCCTGTGGAAGGCCATAGGCTTCTTAAAAAAAAAATGCCGAGTCTCTCGATGCAGTCTTTCTGTCGTAAAAAGTTTTGAGATCTCATAGAAGCCAATTCCTATTCAAATTATCTTGTAGTTATAAATCAACATTTAGTAATTGTACCAATAGTTTTCTTTATATTATAATTATAGTGACTTGACAATGAGCACAAATTAAAGTAAAGTTAAATTAAAGTGCCCCCAGATAAAAGCTTGTAAAATATAAATGACATATTTACTGAACAAGCTGAGCCAATCACCTTTCGTCTTCAACAACTTTCCACTAACCATAAATTCTTTTAGATTTAGTTGACTCGTGTCTTATTTTTATTTTGTATTTTCTTCTTATTGTTAGTAGTTAGTAGTTTTGAAGACAATAAAAGATATTTTCTTTCTTTCTTATATTATGGCATTAGCGTCTAGCTTTTTGCCAATGTCAATGTAATAAGAGGCAACGTGGTCCAGATAAAAGTCGATATGAGTCAAGTAAAATCGTCATCAAGTCGTCTTTAGTCGAGTCAGTCAGTCGTTCTGCCCTTCGTAAAGTGATAGTGAACTTTACGAAGAACCTCGACGAATCTTGGAGCAATCGGAACGGCGCTACTAAGCGCTCTCAAATGAATTCTTCATTTCTTGGACACTTATTAGCTAGTTTACTGCATGATACACTATCACAATCATACATTAAATCACTTTATGCACCAAAAAAGGAATATTCAATCGAGATTACATATAGACGCCGCACGATTCCCGCCAAAACTCTAAAAGATATTTTATTTTTATTTTATTTAATTAAATGTTACCTGTCTACAAGATTTCTGCTCCCAGACCCGGTCGCTGTGGTCGAAGCACTTTGAATGTGACCCGTAGTTTTCCAACGCGAAATTCACATCAGTTTCTGGAATTATTATAAATATTTTTTATTAGTATAGAGTTTAATTTAATTATAATATGTTGTGGTATGTTATATAATATAGTAGAGAGCAGCCTTGGCACACATGTATTATACATTTCTCTTGAATCACTCTATCTGATTAAAAAAACCGCATAATAATCGGTTGCATAGTTTTGAAGAATTAAGCGGACATAGGTACAGACAGGAGGAGGCAATTTCGTTTTATATAGTGTTATAATAAGATTAACTAGTATTTATTTTATCTCTATTGCTTGAAGTTTATTTTAGTATCTTTTTAGGTATCTATGTTTGTATGTGTGTGTGTGTGTTTGTTATTGCGTGTGTACGAGTGTGCGTGTATGTATTCATCTATCTATGTGTGTTGTGTGCGTGGGTGGGAGCTTACGTGTTTTAATCTATCTGTCTGTGTGTGTGCGTGTTTGTGAGTACGTGCGTGCCTGCGTGTATATTTATCTATGTTTAAGTGTGTGTATCTATCTATCTGTGTGTGTGTGTGTGTGTATACGTGCACTCACTGGGCGTGTTCTCCTCGTAGGAGCAGCGGCTGCCGCGCAGCAGCACGCTCTTGTGCTTCCACGTGAACTCCTGCAGGTAGGGGCAGTAGTCGGCCAGCGACACCGAGCCGCCGTAGTGCGCCTCGTCGCCCGCCGCCACGTGCGGCAGGCTGTCGAAGTGCTGGACATACATACATACATGTAAGAAAAATGTATTTCTTTAGTGAACATATAGATGGCGCTGTGTGTGAGACGCAAATGTTAAAAAGGAACGACAGCCGCCATGTTGTGAACATAGCATTTATTATAAATATATAAAGGTGAAGAGTTTGTTTGTTTGTTTGTTTGTTTGTTTGAACGCGCTAATCTCAGGATCTACTGGTTGGAATTGCAAAATTCTTTTTTTATTAAATTTACCATTTATCGAGGAAGGCTTTAGGCTACATAACATCACGCTGCGACTAATAGGAGCGAAGATATAATGGAAAATATGGAAAAAATGGGGACAATTATTCATCTTTGTGGGCTTCCTTTGCGTGCGCTGCAAAAACGGTTCAAGATACAAACATAATATGTATGAAAGAATTATTCCTCTTTAAATGATCTAAAAAATAGTCCGCGCAGTTTATGTCTATCTTCTAAGATTGACTCACTATAACATAATAATAGAAATAGATCCGACGGGGACGAAGTCGCGAGCAACAGCTAGTTTATTATAAACTAAAGCAGCTGAAAATTGTTAAAAAAGATAGAAATACATTTACAAAAAAATAAATGAGATCCCACGAAAAATATTAAATTTAAAAAAATGCCAAGTCTCTCGATGCATTCTTTCCATCGTAAAAAGTTTTGAAATTTCATAGAAGCCAAGTCCTATTCAAATTATTGAGTTATCAATCAACATTTAGTAATTGTACCAAAAGTTTTCTTTATATTATAGTAATTATAGTGACTTGGCATTTTTTTAATTTAATGTTTTTCGTGGGTCATAATAATAGTTGAGTAGATAATTTTACCAATCAATAAATACTAATAGTCGAATAGATACTTCAACCAATCGATAAATAGTAGTAATTATAGTGACTTGGCATTTTTTTACATTTTATGTTTTTCGTGGGATACAATAATAGTCGAGTAGATAATTCTTTTTTTTTTTTTTTATAACATAGGGGGCAAACGAGCATGCGAGCCACCTGATGGTAAGTGGTCATCGCCGCCCATGAACACTCGCAGAGCTTGTCAACTCTGGAGTGGGTTGCCGACCTTTTAAAAAGATGTACGCTCTTTTCTTGAAGCACCCTAAGTCATAATTCATCGGAAATACCGCATGAGAGAGCTGATTCCACAAGGTGGTGGTGCGTGGCAAAAAGTTCCGTTTAAATCGCACTGTGGTTGACTGCCAGCTGTCGAGGTGGTGCGGATGGTATTGCAGCCTATGACGTGCAGTGCGGTGGTGGAATTCAGCTGCAGGTAAAGTTCCGAAAAGCTCCTCAGAGCACTCCCCATAGTAAATGCGATAGAAGACGCAGAGAGAAGCTACGTCTCGTCGCAAGGCTAAAGTATCAAGCCGATCGGTAAGATCTGTATCGTCAACCAGTCGAATTGCTCGATGTTGTATGCGGTCAAGTGGAAGAAGTTGGTATTGAGGTGCTCCGGCCCAGAGGTGACAGCAGTATTCCATGTGAGGCCTAACCTGCGCCTTATATAGCAGCAGGCGTTGGCCTGGAGTGATGGCCAATGAATCGTTAAATATAAAATACATTAATAGTTGAGTAGATAATTTTACCAATCGATAAATACTAATAGTCGAGTAGATAGTTCAATCAATCAAAAAAATATGTACCTGATACTGTCTCGGCAAGACATTATCGTGTCGTAGTAGATTGCACAGTACTACAGCGTTGCGCCGCGGCGAACATTCGGTTCGGAGCGGTTCGCCTTTGATTCGCTCGCAAAATGGCGCCGGGTTCCGCCTCCTGAATGTAAAAATAGTTATTTTATTTATAAACTAGTGGACCCGTGCCAACTTCGATAGGCATTATGTTAACAATCCTTTTTTATATAGCCTATGACACTCAGCAATAATGTGGCTTTCTATTGGTGAAATAATTTTGGATCCCGAGATTACCCCTTACAATTTAACAAACACACAAACTTTATTTCTTTATAATATTTGTTTAGATTATCTTATTCTACTACTATTAATACCGTTCTACTAATACTTAGAGTAATACTATACATTACATAGTACGAGTATATAAAATAATTTTTAACAAAAATAAACCGACTTCAAACTAAAAACCAAAAAACAAATTTGCTCCCAAATCATTTCTTTATACGAAATGAAAATACGTATTACTGTGTGGGAAGCAATATTATATTCTGCTTTTTATTTTGAAGTTGGTTTATTTTTGTTAAAAAATTATTTTATTTCACGATTTTAAGTGGTGGGTCGATCAATGATGCTTCTCGAATGAAGAATCGACGGTTAATTGAGCCGGAAAGTGGTTGTCCTTTGTTAAATGCTGTAATTTGTTGAGGAATTCCCTCAACTGTCTCTGGTCTCCATCATCAGATTTGCTGCATACTTTCGTAAAAACTCATATGGGAGCAAGTATGTCGCCGTTTTTTTCTGTCATAAATCTTTAAAACTACGAAACCGATTTTCATGCGTTTTTTTTATCAGATAAAAGTGTGTTAACTACTAGTTAATAATATTAGTATCATGAACGAAATACTTACACGACGTCTGTTCCATTTGTAACGCTTGCAAAATTTAAAGGAGTACTTTTAATATTTAAAAGGTACGAAATAATTCATAGTATAAGTATCGGCAAGTATCTTTAGCGCTGAACGAAACCTGCGCATAAGTCAAAAATAAGATATCGAGGGGACGACGCGTGATCGTCGGGTGCGCGAGCGTTGATTGGTTGTGCCAGTCGTGTTGTCTTTGAGCACCAATACGTCAATTACGATCGCGATTCTACCGATGCGCAGCTGTTCGCCTTCTTCTGTCTGTCCATATGTATGCTTAAATCTTAAAAGGGACGTAACCGATTTCCATACGTTTTTTTAACTTTAATTGATAGATTAATTCTAGAGGAATGTTTATATGTATAATACATGCTTAATATATGTATAATACATGCTACGGGCTGGGCCGGCTTCGTTTTTTTATGAAAGCCTCAGATTCTAAAATTAAATTTTTTTATATATTAATTATTAGTTTTCGCCCGCGACTCCGTCCGCGTGGAATTTCATATAAACTTTGACCCCCTTCCTATAGTTTTTACTATTTTTAAGATGTATTCTGCTATTCGGGGCGAGGACAAATCCAACGAACCAAAAACCACGAAAATTGGTCTAGTCGATCTCGAGTTATAAGTGTTGTAACAAACCCGTCTTTGTTTTATATATATAAGATTTTGTAGGTATTGAACGTCGCGTCACGCTCGGTTAAGTAACGCTTGTTCGTGCAAAGTCGGCTCTCATAGTGTGCGAGTGAGACAGATGAATTATTTTGACGTTTGTTCTTAAGCACATCACTAAGGATAACAAAAGCTACTATTTATTTATGCAATTATTAAATTAAAATCGAAAACACTTCATATACGCAGAAGTTACTGATGTTAAGAAACTCTTTTTACAAATGTGTTCAATGCCTTTTTAA
Organism: Eurema hecabe; assembly: GCA_026213755.1. NCBI lineage: Eukaryota > Metazoa > Arthropoda > Insecta > Lepidoptera > Pieridae > Terias > Terias hecabe. The sequence continues at coordinate 4,197,680 of JADANM010005620.1, forward strand.
AATACTTTAAATAAATAATACGACAGTCATTCTTAAATATAAGCAGCAGTTTCTATCAGAAAATAATTTGTTTTAATTACTTACTCTGTAGCATTCTCATCGCTGCATGTAAATTTAAGATTAGTTTTTAATTAAGGACAGAGTGTTAAAGACTTAACTCCAAAAATTTTGAGAGACCACCACGACACCAATGAGATTTGAATTTTGTTAAACTGTAGTGCAGTACTTTATTATTAATTTAATTCAATAAATCAATAAACAAAGATATAAACATACAGCAATGCACTTTAAAGTTTAAACCATCTACACCGAGTTGTTTAAAATACAATGGTGTGTTTTTAATTTCAATAAATTCAAAGCCTTTCAAAATTTGCGTCAGGATTAAATCATACGCATTATATTTAAGTACGAAAACTGAATCAGTAGATAGTGCATATACTGTTTTAGGTCTCAGACTTAGGGTTTGTAAGTATAAGTAAGTCAAGTAGGTCATGCACGTGTATAAGTATGCGTGTATTTACATATGTACGTATGTATTTATATGTTCGTGTGTATCTATGTAATGTGTTTCTATGCATATCTGTTTGTGAGTATACAGTGGTTACAAAACATGTGTCCGACCCTGAAGGGTAAAATTCTCTATCCAAAAACTTTTCCGAATAAAATAAAAAAAAAAATCTATATCTAAAAATAACAATGCAATAAAGTTTTGAACATTATGATTCTAGTGAAAAATTTACACAAATTAAAGGAAATTCACAAATGCTAGCAACCCACGTACGGTTGGTAGGCCCCATTGACCCTGTAGCTAGCAGAGCACTTGTTGTATTCACATGCACGGTGTTGCCAATTAATTTGCAATTTTACTTAGTTTTTTTTTGTTTGGAAAAATAATTATGTTATTTTTCACAACGATAGCAAAATAAGGACCCGCCACCGGTATAAAGTTAGAGGTTTTCGGATCCGACACTTATTTTGTAGCACACTGTATATGCATTTATTGAAAGTCTAAGTGTGTAGCATGTAGTGTGTGTCTATGTGTGTATCTATGTTTAATAAGTGTCTGTGCTTATATCTATGTGTGTCTATGTCTGTGTGTGTATGCATATAATGAGTGTCTATATATTTAAATGTGAGTGTCTGTCTTCATGTGTGTGTGCGTGTGTGTACGTGTCTATACCTTAACCTGAGCGAGTTGAGCCACTGCTTGCAAGACGCGGCCGCGAAGCCACAGCCCAGCGAGCGGCCCCAGTCGAGAGGTGCCGCTAATTCGTACTGAGCTCGGTACCAGCCCGTGTCCTCCATTAGAGCGAATGTTATCCGACTGAATACCGAGTTTTGTGTGTGCGTGCCCGTCATAGCTTCGTTCTGAAACCGTTCACCAACACATAAATAAAATAATAAATAATAAATAAATAAATATATTCAGGACATTTATACACACCGCCATCTAGTTCCAAGCTAAGCAGAAGCTTGTGTTGTGCTTGTGGCAACTAGATAACGGAATAAATTACATATACATTCTTTTATTTTGTAAATACATACATACAATACATAGCAACACCCAGACCCGAGAAAAATACAAATGTAAATTTCAAATGTATTTGTCCGGTGTGGGAATCGACCCTTCGACCCTTCGCGCAGAAATCAGTCGTGCTACCTACAAGACAAGCGGTCGTCTAATAAAATCCGTTTATTTGCCCAGATAATTCGTATGTTTTTATCTACATTTAATTATTCCACATGAAAATTTCTTATAGCAGCAACATTATCGGTGTGCTTGTGTGCGTGTCATCGAGTATAAGAACGTGCTGTTAACACCTACATGTATACAGTTGTGGCTTCACTTACGACGGACCGATTGTTAAGGGACTATCAGTCTATGCGTTATATGTAAGGTCCCGTATATAACCTGGTCACTGACCTCAAAGACCCGCTTCTCCCAATGCGTGAGAGCAGTTCCATCTCCACCTTGATCTTCTAATTCAGCGCCCTCTAGCGTCGAGCAATTGAAGTGTTCCCTGACCTGCGTATGAACAAGAATATGTTATTTTTTTTATTATTACACTTCGTTTAAACATTAGGTATAGTACGCGTCACGAATCTTTAGCGCTGAACGAAACCTGCGCAGAAGTCAAAAATACGGTATCGAGGGCGCGTGATCGTCGGGCGCGAGCGTTGATTGGTTGTCCATAGTGTTGTCTTTGAGCACCAATACGTCTATAATCGTCGTCGTCGTAATAGCGCTGGACGAGAATAGCTACGCATCGGTAGAATCGCGCTCGTAATTGATGAAATGAAAATGAAATGCATTGTCAGGGTCAGGGTCATTGACACGTAACAGCTGATAGCTCTAAAGTGATGTAGCGTCGATAAATTTAAATATCGATATGCTAGTCAGTAGAAATAAAAAATCAATATCTTGATTCTTGATAATAAATAGTTCAAATGAAATGAATACATTAATTTAAAATAAGGTATTCTTTGCGATCCTTAAATATTACTACGCATTTCTGTTACACGTTGTATAACTTGTCGAAATCCTACCTAAATCGGTACAGCAATGTCATACGTACCTCTTTAACAACGCGAGGTGTGACGATCATATGAAAAGTCCTCTCCATGTAGCCGCCCCGGACCATCCAATTTTTCCTTGTTATATTTTTGACCACTCGATCTGACCATTTGTGAATTTGTAGACTGAAAATGTATTGAATTATATTAATTACTAGCTGTTGATCGCGAGTTCGTCCCCATTGATTTGTTTTTCCATTATTTCTTCGCTCCTATTAGTCGCAGCGTAATGTTATGTAGCCTAATGCCTTTCTCGATAAATTGTCTATTCAATAAAAAAATATTTTTTCAATTCGAACCAGTAGATCCTGAGGTCAGCGCGTTCAAACAAACAAACTCTTCAGCGTTATATATTAGTATATAGAATATAGATATGGATTAATTATAATAATAATTACAAAAACTTCATTAAAATTTATATTAATATTAATAAGAAGCTATTAAGGTACCTATCGATATTGGTATGGTTTTTAGTTTGAGGTTTAATTTCTAGAAGTAGCCTCTATATCTTATTTGGGCTCGTATTATGAATGTTTGGCTCATTTAGGTTTCGCTTATTCAGAATCAACTTAATAATAATTGAATTGTTTGTTTATATTTTTTAACTTTTTTAATTAATATTTGACGTATTTACATTCAATTTATAATGTTTGACTTATTAATAGACTTATTTATAATCAACTTATTTATCTTTCACTGGTCGACTTATTAAGATTCTACTATAAGTTTCAGCTATCTATATATATAAAAGAAAGTCGTGTTAGTTACACCATTTATAACTCGATAACGGCTCAACTGATTTGGCTGAAAATTGGTGGGGATGTAGTTTAGAACCAGGAGAAGGACATAGGATACTTTTTATCCAGTTTCCAGGGGAATTTTTTTAATGAAAGTTAACGCGAACGGAGTCGCGGGCAACAGCTAGTATACATATAACTTACACTTCATCCAGTGGTGGGTTGCCCGTGTCAGGTCGCCTTTCCGTCAATGGCTCGCCATTGTCGTCCCTGGAATATTCATTAGTACATTTAAATAATAATTCACGTGTTTCTGTAATACTTACTTAATTTATTTAATACTAGCTGACCCGTGCCCACTTCTTTGGGCATAGTGTTAATTATCCTTTTCGGTTTTTTATATAGCCTATGACACTCAGCAATAATGTGGCTTTCTATTGGTAAAAGAATTTTTAAAATCGGTTCAGTAGATCTCGAGATTACCGCTTATAATTTAACAAACAAACTTTACTTCTTACAATATTAGATTTAGCACAAATTTTAAAACATTTTTTTAATGAATATATAATTAAGAATATTACAGTTATTGTGTTATGCCGATCTAAATAGATCTACTGCTACGATACGATAAGCTACTGAACCGATTTCGATGAGATTTTTAATATTGGTAGCCCAGTAGTGAAACCTCGGGACTTGCATATATACCATCTGAATCGAATGTATCGATTTAGATGCGATTTTAACAATTCAATTATGAACAAAGTTCTATCTATCTATCTACGAGTATCTATCAGTATTTGCACGTCCACCTGAATACGAACGGACTGATTTCATTTCGATGCGACTCTCAAATCGTGTAGCTCACCTGTAGAATCCGAAGAGGGACACGCTGAATCCCAGCGCGTGCAGCATTTCGTGTTTCACAGTGGACAATACGTGCGGCAGGTCGCGTAGTCTCGTAGACAACTCGCCCGGACAGAAATTAGCGTGTCCGGCTACCGGTCTGAAATTATATGTATATTATGTTATATATATATAAATTGTAGATCGTCCGATTCTCTTAAAAAAATGCATTGACACTTTTTCGTAAGTGTTGCCATTTCCGTGATTTGAAAGAGGTAGAAAGAATTGAAAAAAGTCTTATCTGACACGAGTAAAGGCCATTTATTTATCGTAATGAAACAATATAATTAAAAACACATCAATGTATTTTAAACAAATCGAAAAAATCGGGTATAAAAATTACATACCGATCCAAAGCCGCTTCTTGTTGACAATGCGACGCGTACGCAACAGTCAGGCCACGCCTACATCGCTCCGTCTCTACCGCACTCACGTACAGCACGAAGTCTGTCTCGCTCATCCCCGGCGGTTCTTCGTCGTCTGAAATAATAATAAATAAATATTTCAGGACATTTATACACAGCGCCATCTAGTCCCGCGCTAAGCAGAAGCTTGTGTTATGGCAAATAGATAACGGAATAAATTACATATGTAACATACTTTTCTTTTGTAAATACACATACATAGCAACACCCATACCCCAGAAAAATACAAATGTATTTTACAAATATATTTGTCCAGTGTGGGGATCGAAACCACGATCTTCGCACAGAAAGCAGTTGTGTTACCACTGCGACAAGAGGTAGCATGAATGTAGCCATCAACAAATGCTCGAGTTAATTAGCAACACACACTGAGATATCCATTGCTAGGAATATAGAAATTAAATTTAAAACATCAAATAACTGTTCAACAATCAAACAAAAATGACTTCAAAAAATGGGGAGGTTCTCAATTCGACCCGTATGATTTTTTTTCTATGTTTGTTACTTTTTTTTTTTTTAACTCCGCCAATTATGAAACGATTTGAACAAATCTTTTTTCGGCGTATAGGTAATACCTCAAGGGTGGTCCCATTTAAATTTTTTATTTTATTATTAATTTAAATTAATAATAAAAAAACAACCCCCAAGGGACGAAAATTGTGGATGAACTTCTTTATACGCAATATCTCCGCCGATTATGAACAAATTTGGACGATTATTTTTTTTATTGAATAGGTATTATCAAAAGGGTGGTTTCATGCGAATTTTAAGAAAATATTTCACCCCCAAGGTTGGAAAATTGGGTATGAACATTTTATACGCAATATCTCCGCCGATCATGGACCAGTTTGAACGAAGTCGGTTTTATTTTTTTTTTCAAGTTAATTAAAACTACATCTTTCATGATTCACATATCGATAACTCTCCTTTCGTCACTCATATATCGAGAAAAGTACCAAGTAGAGCTTTCGTTTGATGCGTGCAATTATAGAAGGATGGGAAGAGGAGGACCCTTTAATCCATTCATAGATTTTGTGGGACAAGTACTTCTTCCATTAATTTGGATCATTATTGATACATGTTGGAAAGAGGGGACTCTTTGATCAAACCATTGATTTTGTAGAACAAATAATTTTTCAAGTAATTTAGATAATTATCTTGAGATATAACACAAGAAAAATCAGTTAGTAATAAATATTTAAGAGTCACCAAATCGACATATTTTATCCTTGCTACCTCTGTTAGCTACCACAAACGAGAGTTTGGTATAGGAAATTATTGGGCGTCTCATCAAAATAAAGCTACTCACGAAAAATTTGCTTGATAGTAATCAATTGGAAAAATTTACCAGGGATCCCGGACTATTACATATGCAATGCCAGAAAATTAACAAATGTTTTTCCTTAACTTGACATTGATCGCAATGTCGCATTATGCTCTTTAATTAAAAAACTAGGACTATCTACGCTTTCAGTTTTCGGTTCTTACCCGTTTCATCGTCAATGGTGGTACCATCTTCAGTAGTGGTCAGGGTATCTTCAAACGTTCTTCGGAGTTTCCTGCAGTCGTGACCGGTACTATTGCAGACGAGGCAGGGCTGCAAATATAGTTAAAGTCAATGTCAAAAGTATCTTTATTCAATTAGGCTACATATAGTAACACTAATCGTCACGGTATTACAAAACAGTTATAGGTCGCATCATGAATCTTTAGCGCTGAACGAAACCTGCGCAGAAGTCAAAAATAAGGTATCGAGGTAACGGCGCGGCGCGCGGGGCGCGTGGTCGTCGGGTGCGCGAGCGTTGATTGGTTGTCCCAGTCGTGTTGTCTTTGAGCACCAATATGTCAATTACGAGCGCGATTCTACCGATGCGCGACGCGACCTATACCACCGGTTCAGAAGGCAGTTTCTACAGAGAAGAAACTCTGATGGTTGCTCTTTATAAAACAAGAACATACAATTGTTAATATAAACAAAAACTCAACTATAATATTAAAATTATTAGAAAAAAAAACAATTATAATATTAATCCTCTTGAGACCGTAGCTACACATATGTGCAGCTTCAATTTATTGAAGTTAAAAAGTTAGTCAGAATCCATAATATTAATTACATAGTATAAAACAAAGTCGCTTTCTCTATCCGTATATCCCTACTAGCTGTTGCCCGCGACTCCGTCCGCGTGGACTTTCATATAAACTATGACCTTTCCCTTCCCCTTTTTTCCAGTTAAAAAGTAGCCTATGTTTTACCTCAGGCTCTAGACCATCTGTGTACCAAATTTATTTCTAATCGGTTCAGTAGTTTTAGCATAATGGAAAGACAGACAGAGTTACTTTCGCATTTATAACATTATTATGGATGTAAATGTTTAAACTGCGCAACCGATTTTCATGTGTTTTTTTTTTTTATACTATGAAGAGGGGGAGACGAGCTGGACGCACTCCTGATGGTAAGAGTAACGCCAGCCCATAGCTCATGTGTTTTATTATCAGATGGAGTGATTTTGAATCAATCAAGAATGTGTTTAAATGTTGAATGTGTTTAACTAGTGACCTCCCTCGGCTTCGCTCACATATTATGCATGTATTATACTAATTAACATTTCTCTTGGATTACTCTATAAATAAAAACGCATACATAGGGATATAGGGACAAAGAAAGCGACTTTGTTCTATACTATGTAATGAATAAATGCGGTCAAAGCCACGGGGCGCAACATACACATAAAAATCGTGTGGGGCTGTGCCGGTGCACACCGCCGTTGGTTTTAACGTGAAACATCTATGTTAGCAAATCGCTTTTAAAGTAAAAGATTGAAATAAAAACAATATTGACGCTGTTTTAACAGCGAGCTGACTATATAAGTGAAATATTCACACCAAATTTTTGTTACTAAGACTAATAGTTTTTTAATTATTAAGGTGATATAGACCTTTTCGTTACGGTCCACTTATTAAGCCCGGATGTTTCGCGCGCGATTTTAAAGACATTTCACGTCAAAATTCTTAACCGAAAATTAAATCGAGATATATTTTCAATTCCAACTCGCTACATTACTTCCAACAAACAACCGTAAAAGTTTAAAAATTTTATATCGATAACTAAGTAACTATTGGGAAAAATATTTGCCGATAAAACAAATTCGTTTTGCTTCGATTGATAAAAATCACATTCAATTTCCTTGCGATGAATTTCCATTGGTCCTGCTTTGTTGGTGAGGAATATAATGTTATTTTGCTTTAGAACTTACTTCAAAAAAGGAGGTTTCTCTCGAACTAGTTAAACTTCGGGAGCGGATTGATTTTTTAAAAATAAAACCTAATTAAAATTAACTCCTTTAGGAGATCCTTTCACGAGTGTTCACGAGTGAATTAAAAGTAAATATAAAACAATGAATATGCTTACGACTACTTAGGTACAAGAAAACGAACAAATATATTCTTGCTTGGGAAAGTAATAAATGTGGGTGCTGTGCTGAGCTAGCACTTAACCCAGCACTGAGGGCGACATAACTACCTATGCTTATGCTTTTTTGATGTTTCTCTGGGCATAACTTTTTGTTTTTTAACCGTGAAACCGTTTCACCTTTCCATTTTTTATTCTACTTACTGATATATCCTTTATTTCTTTTACTTATTATAGCGAAACATTGGAACAGTACCTTACCAAACCGAATCTATTGTTTCAGGCAGCCAACTACTCATCCTAGTTCATGTAACCAATTCACTGGTCTTACTAACAGCCAACGTCGAAGACATCAAGAGGATAGCCCAAAAATTCGTCTCCGAATCGTTAGCTGATAAAATAGCAGACCTCATTATGAGAGCTACATCCAAACCAAACATAGATGTATCTAACGAAAACAGTGATAACAAAGGGGACATATCAGACGAATGGTATAACAAAAAGCCTTCATACAACACCAAGCGACCAGCGAAGACGACCCAGAACTCCGTTGAGATCTTCAAGCGTAAAGTTAAGGACATAAACATACGAGAAAATAAGAAAACTAGATATAGTTTACAATCTCTACGCGATTCTAATAGCATAATAAGTCAGAACCCCTATATAGAACCAAGTTTCACGCCTAAACGAAATCCTATTTTGATGTCAAAAGACTTCAAATACAAGTCAAATTTGGACACAATTGATGATGTATCTAAAGATAATGAAAAGGCTGATATAAATTACATGAATTCCATAGATGAGATTAAAAACAGGGTATACGCAGCATCTACTAGAAAAGTAAGAAACGAATTCGACCAGTACGACAATACTTATTACCCAAAAGCTGGCGTAGTGGCTACCAGTGGAGGAGTCTCTTTAACTAAAAGGCCTGGAGAAAGTGACATTTACGATAATAAATGATTAAATAATATTAATTAATAATTATAATAAATATTTAATGATACCTACACAGCGCCGTCTAAACCCACGAGGAAGGTCGTGGGTTCGAACATCACAACAGAAAAATATATTTGTAATTTATATTTGTATTTTTCTGGGGTCTGGGTGTTGCTACGTATTGTATGTATGTATTTACAAAAGAAAAGTATGTATATTGTATATGTTGTCTGTTATCTAGTTGCCATAACACAAGCTTCTGCTTAGCTTGGAACTAGATAACGCTGTGTATAAATGTCCTGAAATATTGTTATTATTATTAAATTACTTACATTTAAATGTTCCTCCGGCACTCTGACTTCCCCACACATAGTTTCGGTACTGCAGGAGTCTATACAGTGCGACTTTCCTCCACGAATGAAAACTTGACGTGTCGGGCATTTCCTGAAAGAGAAAGATGTTATTCAATACTAGCTGTGCCAGCGACTTCGCCCGCGTAGAAAAGTGACTTTGAAAATGCCTAACCCGCGCCGACAAACGTTTAGCAAGTTCAACGTGATTCTTTAAATTGCCATAATTTTTTTTATTTATAAACCGATTGATATGAATGAAACACTAAATGTTAAGTTAAGCTTACCACAATATATCATTGATAACCCCATCTAGAAAGGATAAGCCGTTTCTGAGATTAGCGTGCACAAACAAACAGACAAAAATTCCAAAAATCATTGTTTTGGGTTCGGTTGCGTTAATAAAGGTCTCCTGTAATATTTTTTTTCATGTATCTTCCATGTACAGACAGCAACTCGTAACGTTTTTATTATGTGTATATAGAATATAGATATATTATACTACGTGACCCGCGGTTTTACCCGCGTAATTTCCGTTCCCGCGGCAATACCGGGATGTAAGCTATCCTATCTTTTAAGTTGGATCAAACTGCACATGGTGTGCGAATTTTATTATAATCGGTTAAGTGGTTTAGGAGTCCATTGAGGACAACATTGTGACACGAGATTTATATATATTAAGAAGATGTTCCCGGGGAAAATACCGGGATATAAAGTATACTTTGTCCAGGGTATCGTCTAGCTACATACCAAATTTCTAGTAAATCGGTTCAGCCGTTTTTTCGTGAGAGATTAATAAACATACATCTATACATATATTCTCATTAACTTTCACTTTTATAATATTAGTAGGATGTGTGCATAGACCTATAGACGCATAGACTGATAGTCCCTTAACAATCGGTCCGCCGTAAGTGAAGCCACAGCTGTATACATGTAGGTGTTAACAGCATGTTCTTATACTCGATGACACGCACACAAGCACACCGATAATGTTGCTGCTATAAGAAATTTACCCCAAAAATGCGAATTTTGATGCACGAAAAAAATAATAAAAATACATGAAATGTTTTAAAAACTTTGTGCTAAGTAAATTTATTTATTTTTATTTTTAGTCGGTAGGTAAAGTTGTCAAAATGATTTATACCAGGAAACTATGACTTAGAAGGGATACATCCTTGCTATTACTATTAATTTAAATACGGGTCGTATTTAACCTTGCCTCAATTTATTCAAGTTTTCTTCAGCTATTTTTGCCTTTCATCTGACATATATACTAATTGTGCACCAAAATATGTTCATCAAAATATTTTATAATAGGCACCTATTTAATAACAGTTGCAATTTCTAAAAAATAATGTCACACCTAATTATAAAAGATGCATTTAATTTTTTAGTTTTACTTCAGATAATGTACTGCAAAATATATTAAAATCAAACACCAATTAATGGCTAATGTAGTTTAATTAATCAAAAGTAGATACACTAAAAAATGTAATGTTTACCTAAAAAATGTTTTTGTTCTAATCAGTTTTAAATCAAAATAATTCAAAATATCAAACAAAGTCCTTACTCCTACAATGTTTACATCGTCAGTCCACTCAATCAATGCAGTATTTTTTCTAATTATTGCTCAAATAAAGCGCGTTTTGCGTTTATCGGACGCCCCCGTTTTCATTTTTGCCCGATGCCTATGTTTTTGGCTTCCACTTATTTGGTGTTAAAGTAATTTTTTAGAGATATATATGTGTAATGTGTATATTTAAATTTTAGATGAACAGTTAAAAATTATCCTCTTTTAAGCCAAAGGGTGCAAAGTTTTCATCGATATAAATTAATAAAGTCCAAACACAAGGTAGCTACTGTATACCGTTGAGGAGTTTTTTAAGCTATCCTACGTCTT